>CM038111.1:24902984-24933003 GCA_001642375.2 Mentha longifolia | reverse complement strand
TTCAATGTCTCATAAGTGTTACAATTACTCAAGAATCGGCCGAAACCGATGAGTAAGGAAGGAGATGTCAGGGAAGACGAAACAAGGACAACGATGCCTAGGGAAAAAATCATACGAATCGACTGAGAGAACTCCGGACTTAGACCACCCCTATTCTTCTATGTCTCATAAGTGTTACAATCACTCAAGAATCGGCCGAAACCGATGAGTAAGGAAGGAGATGTCAGGGGGGACGAAACAAGGAAAACGATGCCTAGGGAAAAAATCATACGAATCGACTGAGAGAACTCCGGACTTCGACACCCCTATTCTTCTATCTCAAAAGTGTTACGACTACTCAAGAATCGTGCGAAACCAATGAGTAATGAAAGACATGGAAAAAATCATACGAATCGACTGACAGTACTTCGGACTTCGACATCCCCCTCTTCTTCTATGTCTCATAAGTGTTACAATGACTCAAGAATCGTGCGAAACCGATGAGTAAGGAAGTGATGTGAGGGGGACAAAGAAAGGAAAAAGATGCCTAGGGAAAAAATCGTACGAATCGACTGACAGTACTTCGGACTTCGACCACCCCCTATTCTTCTATGTCTTATAAGTGTTACAATGACTCAAGAATCGGGCGAAACCGATGAGTAAGGAAGGAGATGTCAGGGAAGACGAAACAAGGACAACGATGCCTAGGGAAAAAATCATACGAATCGACTGAGAGAACTCCGGACTTAGACCACCCCCTATTCTTTATATGTCATAAGTGTTACGACTACTCAAGAATCGTGCGAAACCAATGATAACGAAAGAGATGTGGGGGGACAAAAAAAGGAAAACGATGCCTAGGGAAAAAATCGTACGAATCGACTGAGAGAACTTCGGACTTCGACCACCCCCTATTCTTCTCTGTCTCATAAGTGTTACAATCACTCAAGAATTGGCCGAAACCAATGAGTAAGGAAGGAGATGTCAGGGGGACGAAACAAGGAAAACGATGCCTAGGGAAAAAATCATACGAATCGACTGAGAGAACTCCGGACTTAGACCACCCCCTATTCTTCTATGTCTCATAAGTGTTACAATCACTCAAGAATCGGCCGAAACCGATGAGTAAGGAAGGAGATGTCAGGGGGGACGAAACAAGGAAAACGATGCCTAGGGAAAAAATCGTACGAATCAACTGAGAGAACTTCGGATTTGGACCACCCCCTATTCTTCATATCTCATAAGTGTTACAACGACTGACGAATCATTCAAAGCCAATGAGTAAGGTAGGAGATGTTAGGGGGAGGAAACAAGGAAAACATTGTATAAGGAAAAAATCGTACAAGTCGACTGACAGTACTTCGGACTTCGACCACCCCCTCTTCTTCTATGTCTCATAAGTGTTACAACGACTCAAGAATCGTGCGAAACCGATGAGTAAGGACGGTGATGTGGGGGGACAAAGAAAGGAAAAAGATGCCTAGGGAAAAATCGTACGAATCGACTGAGAGAACTTCGTACTTCGACACCCCCTATTCTTCTATGTCTCATAAGTGTTACAATCACTCAAGAATCGGCCGAAACCGATGAGTAAGGTAGGAGATGTCAGGGGGACGAAAAGGAAAACGATGCCTAGGGAAAAAATCATACGAATCGACTGAGAGAACTCCGGACTTCGACCACCCCCTATTCTTCTATCTCATAAGAGTTACGACTACTCAAGAATCGTGCGAAACCAATGAGTAACGAAATAGATGTGAGGGGGACAAAAAAGGAAAAAGATGCCTAGGGAAAAAATCGTACGAATCGACTGAGAGAACTTCGGACTTGGACCACCCCCTATTCTTCATATCTCATAAGTGTTACAACGACTGAAGAATCATTCAAAGCCGATGAGTAAGGAAGGAGATGTTAGGGGGAGGAAACAAGGAAAACGATGTATAGGGAAAAAATCGTACAAATCGACTGACAGTACTTCGGACTTTGACCACCCCCTCTTCTTCTATGTCTCATAAGTGTTACAACGACTCAAGAATCGTGCGAGACCGATGAGTAAGGAAGGTGATGTAGGGGGACAAAGAAAGGAAAAGATGCCTACGGAAAAAATCGTACGAATCGACTGACAGTACTTCGGACATCGACCACCCCCTATTCTTCTATGTCTCATAAGTGTTACAATTACTCAAGAATCGGCCGAAACCGATGAGTAAGGAAGGAGATGTCAGGGAAGACGAAACAAGGAAACGATGCCTAGGGAAAAAATCATACGAATCGACTGAGAGAACTCCGGACTTAGACCACCCCCTATTCTTCTATGTCTCATAAGTGTTACAATCACTCAAGAATCGGCCGAAACCGATGAGTAAGGAAGGAGATGTCAGGGGGGACGAAACAAGGAAAACGATGCCTAGGGAAAAAATCATACGAATCGACTGAGAGAACTCCGGACTTCGACCATCCCTATTCTTCTAATCTCAAAAGTGTTACGACTACTCAAGAATCGTGCGAAACCAATGAGTAATGAAAGACATGTGAGGGGGACAAAAAAGGAAAAAGATGGCTCGGGAAAAAATCTTACGAATCGACTGACAGTACTTCGGACTTCGACAACCCCCTCTTCTTCTATGTCTCATAAGTGTTACAATGACTCAAGAATCGTTCGAAAACCGATGAGTAAGGAAAGTGATGTGAGGGGTTCAAAGAAAGGAAAAAGATCCATAGGAAAAAATCGTACGAATCGACTGACGTACTTCGGACTTCGACCATCCCCTCTTTTTCTATGTCTCATAAGTGTTACAACGACTCAAGAATCGTTCGAAACCGATGAGTAAGGAAGTTGATGTGAGGGGGACAAAGAAAGGAAAAAGATGCCTAGGGAAAAAATTTGTACGAATCGACTGACATACTTCGGACTTCGACCACCCCCTATTCTTCTATGTCTAATAAGTGTTACAATGACTCAAAGAATCGGGCGAAACCGATGAGTAAGGAAGGAGATGTCAGGGAGACGAAACAAGGACAACGATGCCTAGGGAAAAAATCATACGATCGACTGAGAGAACTCCGACTTAGACCACCCCCTATTCTTCTATATGTCATAAGTGTTACGACTACTCAAGAATCGTGCGAAACCAATGAATAACGAAGAGATGTGAGGGGGACAAAAAAAGGAAACGATGCCTAGGGAAAAAAATCGTACGAATCGACTAAGAGAACTTCGGACTTCGACCACCCCCTATTCTTCTCTGTCTCATAAGTGTTACAATCACTACAAGGAATTGGCCGAAACCAATGAGTAAGGAAGGAGATGTCAGGGGGGACGAAACAAGGAAACGATGCCTAGGGAAAAAATCATACGAATCGACTGAGAGAACTCCGGACTTAGACCACCCCTATTCTTCTATGTCTCATATGTGTTACAATCACTCAAGAATCGGCCGAAACCGATGAGTAAGGAAGGAGATGTCAGGGGGGACGAAATAGGAAAGGAACGATGCCTAGGGAAAAAATCGTACGAATCAACTGAGAGAACTTCGATTTGGACCACCCCCTATTCTTCATATCTCATAAGTGTTACAACGACTGACGAATCATTCAAAGCCAATGAGTAAGGTAGGAGATGTTAGGGGGAGGAAACAAGGAAAACATTGTATAAGGAAAAAATCGTACAAGTCGACTGACAGTACTTCGGACTTCGACCAACCCCATCTTCTTCTATGTCTCATAAGTGTTACAACGACTCAAGAATCGTGCGAAACCGATGAGTAAGGACGGTGATGTGAGGGGGGACAAAGAAAGGAAAAAGATGCCTAGGGAAAATCGTACGAATCGACTGAGAGAACTTCGTACTTCGACCACCCCTATTCTTCTATGTCTCATAAGTGTTACAATCACTCAAGAATCGGCCGAAACCGATGAGTAAGGTAGGAGATGTCAGGGGGACGAAATAAGGAAAACGATGCCTAGGGAAAAATCATACGAATCGACTGAGAGACTCCGGACTTCGACCACCCCCTATTCTTCTATATCTCATAAGAGTTACGACTACTCAAGAATCGTGCGAAACAATGAGTAACGAATAGATGTGAGGGGGACAAAAAAGGAAAAAGATGCCTAGGGAAAAAATCGTACGAATCGACTGAGAGAACTTCGGACATGGACCACCCCCTATTCTTCATATCTCATTAGTGTTACAACGACTGAAGAATCATTCAAAGCCGATGAGTAAGGAAGGAGATGTTAGGGGGAGGAAACAAGGAAAACGATGTATAGGGAAAAAAATCGTACAAATCGACTGACAGTACTTCGGACTTTGACCACCCCCTCTTCTTCTATGTCTCATAAGTGTTACAACGACTCAAGAATCGTGCGAGACCGATGAGTAAGGAAGGTGATGTGATGGGGGACAAAGAAAGGAAAAAGATGCCTACGGAAAAAATCGTACGAATCGACTGACAGTACTTCGGACATCGACCACCCCCTATTCTTCTATGTCTCATAAGTGTTACAATTACCAAGAATCGGCCGAACCGATGAGTAAGGAAGGAGATGTCAGGGAAGACGAAACAAGGACAACGATGCCTAGGGAAAAAATCATACGAATCGACTGAGGAGAACTCCGGACTTAGACCACCCCCTATTCTTCTATGTCTCATAAGTGTTACAATCACTCAAGAATCGGCCGAACCGATGAGTAAGGAAGGAGATGTCAGGGGGGACGAAACAAGGAAAACGATGCCTAGGGAAAAAAATCATACGAATCGACTGAGAGAACTCCGGACTTCGACCATCCCCTATTCTTCTAATCTCAAAGTGTTACGACTACTCAAGAATCGTGCGAAACCAATGAGTAATGAAAGACATGGAAAAAATCATACGAATCGACTGACAGTACTTCGGACTTCGACATCCCCCTCTTCTTCTATGTCTCATAAGTGTTACAATGACTCAAGAATCGTGCGAACCAATGAGTAAGGAAAGTGATGTGAGGGGGACAAAGAAAGGAAAAAGATGCCTAGGGAAAAAATCATACGAATCGACTGACAGTACTTCGGACTTCGACCACCCCCTCTTCTTCTATGTCTCATAAGTGTTACAACGACTCAAGAATCGTTCGAAACCGATGAGTAAGGAAGGTGATGTGAGGGGGACAAAGAAAGGAAAAAGATGCCTAGGGAAAAAATTGTACGAATCGACTGACAGTACTTCGGACTTCGACCACCCCCTATTCTTCTATGTCTTATAAGTGTTACAATGACTCAAGAATCGGGCGAAACCGATGAGTAAGGAAGGAGATGTCAGGGAAGACGAAACAAGGACAACGATGCCTAGGGAAAAAATCATACGAATCGACTGAGAGAACTCCGGACTTAGACCACCCCCTATTCTTTTATATGTCGTAAGTGTTACGACTACTCAAGATCGTGCGAAACCAATGAGTAACGAAAGAGATGTGAGGGGGACAAAAAAGGAAAACGATGCCTAGGGAAAAAATCGTACGAATCGACTGAGAGAACTTCGGACTTCGACCACCCCCTATTCTTCTCTGTCTCATAAGTGTTACAATCACTCAAGAATGGCCGAAACCAATGAGTAAGGAAGGAGATGTCAGGGGGGACGAAACAAGGAAAACGATGCCTAGGGAAAAAATCATACGAATCGACTGAGAGAACTCCGGACTTAGACCACCCCCTATTCTTCTATGTCTCATAAGTGTTACAATCACTCAAGAATCGGCCGAAACCGAATGAGTAAGGAAGGAGATGTCAGGGGGACGAAACAAGGAAAACGATGCCTAGGGAAAAAATCGTACGAATCAACTGAGAGAACTCCGGACTTAGACCACCCCCTATTCTTCTATGTCTCATAAGTGTTACAATCACTCAAGAATCGGCCGAAACCGATGAGTAAGGAAGGAGATGTCAGGGGGGACGAAACAAGGAAACGATGCCTAGGGAAAAAATCATACGAATCGACTGAGAGAACTCCGGACTTCGACCATCCCCTATTCTTCTAAATCTCAAAAGTGTTACGACTACTCAAGAATCGTGCGAAACCAATGAGTAATGAAAGACATGTGAGGGGGACAAAAAAAGGAAAAAGATGGCTAGGGAAAAAATCATACGAATCGACTGACAGTACTTCGGACTTCGACATCCCCCACTTCTTCTATGTCTCATAAGTGTTACAATGACTCAAGAATCGTGCGAAACCGATGAGTAGGAAAGTGATGTGAGGGGGACAAAGAAAGGAAAAAGATGCCTAGGGAAAAAATCGTACGAATCGACTGACAGTACTTCGGACTTCGACCACCCCCTCTTCTTCTATGTCTCATAAGTGTTACAACGACTCAAGAATCGTTCGAAACCGATGAGTAAGGAAGGTGATGTGAGGGGGACAAAGAAAGGAAAAAGATGCCTAGGGAAAAAATTGTACGAATCGACTGACAGTACTTCGGACTTCGACCACCCCCTATTCTTCTATGTCTTATAAGTGTTACAATGACTCAAGAATCGGGCGAAACCGATGAGTAAGGAAGGAGATGTCAGGGAAGACGAAACAAGGACAACGATGCCTAGGGAAAAAATCATACGAATCGACTGAGAGAACTCCGGACTTAGACCACCCCCTATTCTTCTATATGTCATAAGTGTTACGACTACTCAAGAATCGTGCGAAACCAGTGAGTAACGAAAGAGATGTGAGGGGGACAAAAAAAGGAAAACGATGCCTAGGGAAAAAATCGTACGAATCGACTGAGAGAACTTCGGACTTCGACCACCCCCTATTCTTCTCTGTCTCATAAGTGTTACAATCACTCAAGAATTGGCCGAAACCAATGAGTAAGGAAGGAGATGTCAGGGGGGACGAAACAAGGAAAACGATGCCTAGGGAAAAAATCATACGAATCGACTGAGAGAACTCCGGACTTAGACCACCCCCTATTCTTCTATGTCTCATAAGTGTTACAATCACTCAAGAATCGGCCGAAACCGATGAGTAAGGAAGGAGATGTCAGGGGGGACGAAACAAGGAAAACGATGCCTAGGGAAAAAATCGTACGAATCAACTGAGAGAACTTCGGATTTGGACCACCCCCTATTCTTCATATCTCATAAGTGTTACAACGACTGACGAATCATTCATAGCCAATGAGTAAGGTAGGAGATGTTAGGGGGAGGAAACAAGGAAACATTGTATAAGGAAAAAATCGTACAAGTCGACTGACAGTACTTCGGACTTCGACCACCCCCTCTTCTTCTATGTCTCATAAGTGTTACAACGACTCAAGAATCGTGCGAAACCGATGAGTAAGGACGGTGATGTGAGGGGACAAAGAAAGGAAAAAGATGCCTAGGGAAAAATCGTACGAATCGACTGAGAGAACTTCGTACTTCGACCACCCCCTATTCTTCTATGTCTCATAAGTGTTACAATCACTCAAGAATCGGCCGAAACCGATGAGTAAGGTAGGAGATGTCAGGGGGGACGAAACAAGGAAAACGATGCCTAGGGAAAAAATCATACGAATCGACTGAGAGAACTCCGGACTTCGACCACCCCCTATTCTTCAATATCTCATAAGAGTTACGACTACTCAAGAATCGTGCGAAACCAATGAGTAACGAAATAGATGTGAGGGGGACAAAAAAGGAAAAAGATGCCTAGGGAAAAAATCGTACGAATCGACTGAGAGAACTTCGGACTTGGACCACCCCCTATTCTTCATATCTCATATGTGTTACAACGACTGAAGAATCATTCAAAGCCGATGAGTAAGGAAGGAGATGTTAGGGGGAGGAAACAAGGAAAACGATGTATAGGGAAAAAATCGTACAAATCGACTGACAGTACTTCGGACTTTGACCACCCCCTCTTCTTCTATGTCTCATAAGTGTTACAACGACTCAAGAATCGTGCGAGACCGATGAGTAAGGAAGGTGATGTGTGGGGGACAAAGAAAGGAAAAAGATGCCTACGGAAAAAATCGTACGAATCGACTGACAGTACTTCGGACATCGACCACCCCCTATTCTTCAATGTCTCATAAGTGTTACAATTACTCAAGAATCGGCCGAAACCGATGAGTAAGGAAGGAGATGTCAGGGAAGACGAAACAAGGACAACGATGCCTAGGGAAAAAATCATACGAATCGACTGAGAGAACTCCGGACTTAGACCACCCCCTATTCTTCTATGTCTCATAAGTGTTACAATCACTCAAGAATCGGCCGAAACCGATGAGTAAGGAAGGAGATGTCAGGGGGGACGAAACAAGGAAAACGATGCCTAGGGAAAAAATCATACGAATCGACTGAGAGAACTCCGGACTTCGACCATCCCCTATTCTTCTAAATCTCAAAAGTGTTACGACTACTCAAGAATCGTGCGAAACCAATGAGTAATGAAAGACATTAGGGAAAAGAAAATGGCTAGGAAAAAATCATACGAATCGACTGACAGTACTTCGGACTTCGACATCCCCCTCTTCTTCTATGTCTCATAAGTGTTACAATGACTCAAGAATCGTGCGAAACCAATGAGTAAGGAAAGTGATGTGAGGGGGACAAAGAAAGGAAAAAGATGCCTAGGGAAAAAATCGTACGAATCGACTGACAGTACTTCGGACTTCGACCACCCCCTCTTCTTCTATGTCTCATAAGTGTTACAACGACTCAAGAATCGTTCGAAACCGATGAGTAAGGAAGGTGATGTGAGGGGGACAAAGAAAGGAAAAAGATGCCTAGGGAAAAAATTGTACGAATCGACTGACAGTACTTCGGACTTCGACCACCCCCTATTCTTCTATGTCTTATAAGTGTTACAATGACTCAAGAATCGGGCGAAACCGATGAGTAAGGAAGGAGATGTCAGGGAAGACGAAACAAGGACAACGATGCCTAGGGAAAAAATCATACGAATCGACTGAGAGAACTCCGGACTTAGACCACCCCCTATTCTTTTATATGTCGTAAGTGTTACGACTACTCAAGATTCGTGCGAAACCAATGAGTAACGAAAGAGATGTGAGGGGGACAAAAAAGGAAAACGATGCCTAGGGAAAAAATCGTACGAATCGACTGAGAGAACTTCGGACTTCGACCACCCCCTATTCTTCTCTGTCTCATAAGTGTTACAATCACTCAAGAATTGGCCGAAACCAATGAGTAAGGAAGGAGATGTCAGGGGGGACGAAACAAGGAAACGATGCCTAGGGAAAAAATCATACGAATCGACTGAGAGAACTCCGGACTTAGACCACCCCCTATTCTTCTATGTCTCATAAGTGTTACAATCACTCAAGAATCGGCCGAAAACCGATGAGTAAGGAAGGAGATGTCAGGGGGGACGAACAAGGAAAACGATGCCTAGGGAAAAATCGTACGAATCAACTGAGAGAACTCCGGACTTAGACCACCCCCTATTCTTCTATGTCTCATAAGTGTTACAATCACTCAAGAATCGGCCGAAACCGATGAGTAAGGAAGGAGATGTCAGGGGGGACGAAACAAGGAAAACGATGCCTAGGGAAAAAATCATACGAATCGACTGAGAGAACTCCGGACTTCGACCATCCCCTATTCTTCTAAATCTCAAAAGTGTTACGACTACTCAAGAATCGTGCGAAACCAATGAGTAATGAAAGACATGTGAGGGGGACAAAAAAGGAAAAAGATGGCTAGGGAAAAAATCATACGAATCGACTGACAGTAATTCGGACTTCGACATCCCCCACTTCTTCTATGTCTCATAAGTGTTACAATGACTCAAGAATCGTGCGAAACCGATGAGTAGGGAAAGTGATGTGAGGGGGACAAAGAAAGGAAAAAGATGCCTAGGGAAAAAATCGTACGAATCGACTGACAGTACTTCGGACTTCGACCACCCCCTCTTCTTCTATGTCTCATAAGTGTTACAACGACTCAAGAATCGTTCGAAACCGATGAGTAAGGAAGGTGATGTGAGGGGGACAAAGAAAGGAAAAAGATGCCTAGGGAAAAAATTGTACGAATCGACTGACAGTACTTCGGACTTCGACCACCCCCTATTCTTCTATGTCTTATAAGTGTTACAATGACTCAAGAATCGGGCGAAAACCGATGAGTAAGGAAGGAGATGTCAGGGAAGACGAAACAAGGACAACGATGCCTAGGGAAAAAATCATACGAATCGACTGAGAGAACTCCGGACTTAGACCACCCCCCTATTCTTCTATATGTCATAAGTGTTACGACTACTCAAGAATCGTGCGAAACCAGTGAGTAACGAAAGAGATGTGAGGGGGACAAAAAAAGGAAAACGATGCCTAGGGAAAAAATCGTACGAATCGACTGAGAGAACTTCGGACTTCGACCACCCCCTATTCTTCTCTGTCTCATAAGTGTTACAATCACTCAAGAATTGGCCGAAACCAATGAGTAAGGAAGGAGATGTCAGGGGGGACGAAACAAGGAAAACGATGCCTAGGGAAAAAATCATACGAATCGACTGAGAGAACTCCGGACTTAGACCACCCCCTATTCTTCTATGTCTCATAAGTGTTACAATCACTCAAGAATCGGCCGAAACCGATGAGTAAGGAAGGAGATGTCAGGGGGGACGAAACAAGGAAACGATGCCTAGGGAAAAATCGTACGAATCAACTGAGAGAACTCGGATTTGGACCACCCCTATTCTTCTATCTCATAAGTGTTACAACGACTGACGAATCATTCAAAGCCATGAGTAAGGTAGGAGATGTTAGGGGGAGGAGGAGGAAGGAACAAGGAAAACATTGTATAAGGAAAAAATCGTACAGTCGACTGACAGTACTTCGGACTTCGACCACCCCCTCTTCTTCTATGTCTCATAAGTGTTACAACGACTCAAGAATCGTGCGAAACCGATGAGTAAGGACGGTGATGTGAGGGGGACAAAGAAGGAAAAAGATGCCTAGGGAAAAATCGTACGAATCGACTGAGAGAACTTCGTACTTCGACCACCCCCTATTCTTCTATGTCTCATAAGTGTTACAATCACTCAAGAATCGGCCGAAACCGATGAGTAGGTAGGAGATGTCAGGGGGGACGAAAAGGAAAACGATGCCTAGGGAAAAAATCATACGAATCGACTGAGAGAACTCCGGACTTCGACCACCCCCTATTCTTATATCTCAAAAGTGTTACGACCTACTCAAGAATCGTGCGAAACCAATGAGTAACTGAAATAGATGTGAGGGGGACAAAAAAGGAAAAAGATGGCTAGGGAAAAAATCAGTACGAATCGACTGACAGTAACTTCGGACTTGCGACCACCCCCTCTTCTTCATAGTCTCATATGTGTTACAACTGACTTAAGAATCGTTCGAAACCGATGAGTAAGGAAGTAGATGTTAGGGGGAGGAAACAAGGAAAACGATGTCTAGGGAAAAAATCGTACGAAATCGACTGACAGTACTTCGGACTTTGACCATCCCCCTCTTCTTCTATGTCTCATAAGTGTTACAACGACTCAAGAATCGTGCTGAGAACCGATGAGTAAGGAAGGTGATGTGAGGGGGACAAAGAAAGGAAAAAGATGCCTACGGGAAAAAATTGATACGAATCGACTGAGCAGTACTTCGGACTATCGACCACCCCCTATTCTTCTAATGTCTTATAAGTGTTACAATTACTCAGAATCGGGCCGAAACCGATGAGTAAGGAAGGAGGGATGTAGGGAAGACGAAACAAGGACAACGATGCCTAGGGAAAAAATCATACGAATCGACTGAGAGAACTCCGGACTTAGACCACCCCCTATTCTTCTATGTCTCATAAGTGTTACATCACTCAAGAATCGGCCGAAACCGATGAGTAAGGAAGGAGATGTCAGGGGGGACGAAACCAGGAAAACGATGCCTAGGGAAAAAATCATACGAATCGACTGAGAGAACTCCGGACTTCGACCATCCCCTATTCTTCTAAATCTCAAAGTGTTACGACTACTCAAGAATCGTGCGAAACCAATGAGTAATGAAAGACATGGAAAAAATCATACGAATCGACTGACAGTACTTCGGACTTCGACATCCCCCTCTTCTTCTATGTCTCATAAGTGTTACAATGACTCAAGAATCGTGCGAAACCAATGAGTAAGGAAAGTGATGTGAGGGGGACAAAGAAAGGAAAAGATGCCTAGGGAAAAAATCATACGAATCGACTGACAGTACTTCGGACTTCGACCACCCCCTCTTCTTCTATGTCTCATAAGTGTTACAACGACTCAAGAATCGTTCGAAACCGATGAGTAAGGAAGGTGATGTGAGGGGGACAAAGAAAGGAAAAAGATGCCTAGGGAAAAAATTGTACGAATCGACTGACAGTACTTCGGACTTCGACCACCCCCTATTCTTCTATGTCTTATAAGTGTTACAATGACTCAAGAATCGGGCGAAACCGATGAGTAAGGAAGGAGATGTCAGGGAAGACGAAACAAGGACAACGATGCCTAGGGAAAAAATCATACGAATCGACTGAGAGAACTCCGGACTTAGACCACCCCCTATTCTTTTATATGTCGTAAGTGTTACGACTACTCAAGATTCGTGCGAAACCAATGAGTAACGAAAGAGATGTGAGGGGGACAAAAAAAGGAAAACGATGCCTAGGGAAAAAATCGTACGAATCGACTGAGAGAACTTCGGACTTCGACCACCCCCTATTCTTCTCTGTCTCATAAGTGTTACAATCACTCAAGAATTGGCCGAAACCAATGAGTAAGGAAGGAGATGTCAGGGGGGACGAAACAAGGAAAACGATGCCTAGGGAAAAAATCATACGAATCGACTGAGAGAACTCCGGACTTAGACCACCCCCTATTCTTCTATGTCTCATAAGTGTTACAATCACTCAAGAATCGGCCGAAACCGATGAGTAAGGAAGGAGATGTCAGGGGGGACGAAACAAGGAAAACGATGCCTAGGGAAAAAATCGTACGAATCAACTGAGAGAACTCCGGACTTAGACCACCCCCTATTCTTCTATGTCTCATAAGTGTTACAATCACTCAAGAATCGGCCGAAACCGATGAGTAAGGAAGGAGATGTCAGGGGGGACGAAACAAGGAAAACGATGCCTAGGGAAAAAATCATACGAATCGACTGAGAGAACTCCGGACTTCGACCATCCCCTATTCTTCTAAATCTCAAAAGTGTTACGACTACTCAAGAATCGTGCGAAACCAATGAGTAATGAAAGACATGTGAGGGGGACAAAAAAAGGAAAAAGATGGCTAGGGAAAAAATCATACGAATCGACTGACAGTAATTCGGACTTCGACATCCCCCACTTCTTCTATGTCTCATAAGTGTTACAATGACTCAAGAATCGTGCGAAACCGATGAGTAGGGAAAGTGATGTGAGGGGGACAAAGAAAGGAAAAAGATGCCTAGGGAAAAAATCGTACGAATCGACTGACAGTACTTCGGACTTCGACCACCCCCTCTTCTTCTATGTCTCATAAGTGTTACAACGACTCAAGAATCGTTCGAAACCGATGAGTAAGGAAGGTGATGTGAGGGGGACAAAGAAAGGAAAAAGATGCCTAGGGAAAAAATTGTACGAATCGACTGACAGTACTTCGGACTTCGACCACCCCCTATTCTTCTATGTCTTATAAGTGTTACAATGACTCAAGAATCGGGCGAAACCGATGAGTAAGGAAGGAGATGTCAGGGAAGACGAAATAAGGACAACGATGCCTAGGGAAAAAATCATACGAATCGACTGAGAGAACTCCGGACTTAGACCACCCCCTATTCTTCTATATGTCATAAGTGTTACGACTACTCAAGAATCGTGCGAAACCAATGAATAACGAAAGAGATGTGAGGGGGACAAAAAAAGGAAAACGATGCCTAGGGAAAAAATCGTACGAATCGACTGAGAGAACTTCGGACTTCGACCACCCCCTATTCTTCTCTGTCTCATAAGTGTTACAATCACTCAAGAATTGGCCGAAACCATGAGTAAGGAAGGAGATGTCAGGGGGGACGAAACAAGGAAAACGATGCCTAGGGAAAAAATCGTACGAATCAACTGAGAGAACTTCGGATTTGGACCACCCCCTATTCTTCATATCTCATAAGTGTTACAACGACTGACGAATCATTCATAGCCAATGAGTAAGGTAGGAGATGTTAGGGGGAGGAAACAAGGAAAACATTGTATAAGGAAAAAATCGTACAAGTCGACTGACAGTACTTCGGACTTCGACCACCCCCTCTTCTTCTATGTCTCATAAGTGTTACAACGACTCAAGAATCGTGCGAAACCGATGAGTAAGGACGGTGATGTGAGGGGGACAAAGAAGGAAAAAGATGCCTAGGGAAAAATCGTACGAATCGACTGAGAGAACTTCGTACTTCGACCACCCCCTATTCTTCTATGTCTCATAAGTGTTACAATCACTCAAGAATCGGCCGAAACCGATGAGTAAGGACGGTGATGTGAGGGGGACAAAGAAAGGAAAAAGATGCCTAGGGAAAAATCGTACGAATCGACTGAGAGAACTTCGTACTTCGACCACCCCCTATTCTTCTATGTCTCATAAGTGTTACAATCACTCAAGAATCGGCCGAAACCGATGAGTAAGGTAGGAGATGTCAGGGGGGACGAAACAAGGAAAACGATGCCTAGGGAAAAAATCATACGAATCGACTGAGAGAACTCCGGACTTCGACCACCCCCTATTCTTCAATATCTCATAAGAGTTACGACTACTCAAGAATCGTGCGAAACCAATGAGTAACGAAATAGATGTGAGGGGGACAAAAAAGGAAAAAGATGCCTAGGGAAAAAATCGTACGAATCGACTGAGAGAACTTCGGACTTGGACCACCCCCTATTCTTCATATCTCATATGTGTTACAACGACTGAAGAATCATTCAAAGCCGATGAGTAAGGAAGGAGATGTTAGGGGGAGGAAACAAGGAAAACGATGTATAGGGAAAAAATCGTACAAATCGACTGACAGTACTTCGGACTTTGACCACCCCCTCTTCTTCTATGTCTCATAAGTGTTACAACGACTCAAGAATCGTGCGAGACCGATGAGTAAGGAAGGTGATGTGTGGGGGACAAAGAAAGGAAAAAGATGCCTACGGAAAAAATCGTACGAATCGACTGACAGTACTTCGGACATCGACCACCCCCTATTCTTCAATGTCTCATAAGTGTTACAATTACTCAAGAATCGGCCGAAACCGATGAGTAAGGAAGGAGATGTCAGGGAAGACGAAACAAGGACAACGATGCCTAGGGAAAAAATCATACGAATCGACTGAGAGAACTCCGGACTTAGACCACCCCCTATTCTTCTATGTCTCATAAGTGTTACAATCACTCAAGAATCGGCCGAAACCGATGAGTAAGGAAGGAGATGTCAGGGGGGACGAAACAAGGAAAACGATGCCTAGGGAAAAAATCGTACGAATCAACTGAGAGAACTCCGGACTTAGACCACCCCCTATTCTTCTATGTCTCATAAGTGTTACAATCACTCAAGAATCGGCCGAAACCGATGAGTAAGGAAGGAGATGTCAGGGGGGACGAAACAAGGAAAACGATGCCTAGGGAAAAAATCGTACGAATCAACTGAGAGAACTCCGGACTTAGACCACCCCCTATTCTTCTATGTCTCATAAGTGTTACGACTACTCAAGAATCGTGCGAAACCAATGAGTAATGAAAGACATGGAAAAAATCATACGAATCGACTGACAGTACTTCGGACTTCGACATCCCCCTCTTCTTCTATGTCTCATAAGTGTTACAATGACTCAAGAATCGTGCGAAACCAATGAGTAAGGAAAGTGATGTGAGGGGGACAAAGAAAGGAAAAAGATGCCTAGGGAAAAAATCATACGAATCGACTGACAGTACTTCGGACTTCGACCACCCCCTCTTCTTCTATGTCTCATAAGTGTTACAACGACTCAAGAATCGTTCGAAACCGATGAGTAAGGAAGGTGATGTGAGGGGGACAAAGAAAGGAAAAAGATGCCTAGGGAAAAAATTGTACGAATCGACTGACAGTACTTCGGACTTCGACCACCCCCTATTCTTCTATGTCTTATAAGTGTTACAATGACTCAAGAATCGGGCGAAACCGATGAGTAAGGAAGGAGATGTCAGGGAAGACGAAACAAGGACAACGATGCCTAGGGAAAAAATCATACGAATCGACTGAGAGAACTCCGGACTTAGACCACCCCCTATTCTTTTATATGTCGTAAGTGTTACGACTACTCAAGATTCGTGCGAAACCAATGAGTAACGAAAGAGATGTGAGGGGGACAAAAAAAGGAAAACGATGCCTAGGGAAAAAATCGTACGAATCGACTGAGAGAACTTCGGACTTCGACCACCCCCTATTCTTCTCTGTCTCATAAGTGTTACAATCACTCAAGAATTGGCCGAAACCAATGAGTAAGGAAGGAGATGTCAGGGGGGACGAAACAAGGAAAACGATGCCTAGGGAAAAAATCATACGAATCGACTGAGAGAACTCCGGACTTAGACCACCCCCTATTCTTCTATGTCTCATAAGTGTTACAATCACTCAAGAATCGGCCGAAACCGATGAGTAAGGAAGGAGATGTCAGGGGGGACGAAACAAGGAAAACGATGCCTAGGGAAAAAATCGTACGAATCAACTGAGAGAACTCCGGACTTAGACCACCCCCTATTCTTCTATGTCTCATAAGTGTTACAATCACTCAAGAATCGGCCGAAACGATGAGTAAGGTAGGAGATGTCAGGGGGACGACACAAGGAAAACGATGCCTAGGGAAAAATCATACGAATCGACTGAGAGAACACCGGACTTCGACC
This sequence comes from Mentha longifolia, assembly GCA_001642375.2. Classification (NCBI taxonomy): domain Eukaryota; kingdom Viridiplantae; phylum Streptophyta; class Magnoliopsida; order Lamiales; family Lamiaceae; genus Mentha; species Mentha longifolia. The sequence continues at coordinate 24,916,170 of CM038111.1, read as the reverse complement.
ACCCCCTATTCTTCAATATCTCATAAGAGTTACGACTACTCAAGAATCGTGCGAAACCAATGAGTAACGAATAGATGTGAGGGGACAAAAAAGGAAAAGATGCCTAGGGAAAAAATCGTACGAATCGACTGAGAGAACTTCGGACTTGGACCACACCCCTATTCTCATATCTCATAAGTGTTACAACGACTGACGAATCATTCAAAGCCAATGAGTAAGGTAGGAGATGTTAGGGGAGGAAACAAGGAAAACATTGTATAAGGAAAAATCGTACAAGTCGACTGACAGTACTTCGGACTTCGACCACCCCCTCTTCTTCTATGTCTCAAAGTGTTACAACGACTCAAGAATCGTGCGAAACCGATGAGTAAGGACGGTGATGTGAGGGGGACAAAGAAAGGAAAAAGATGCCTAGGGAAAAATCGTACGAATCGACTGAGAGTACTTCGGACCTTGACCACCCCCTCTTCTTCTATGTCTCATAAGTGTTACAACGACTCAAGAATCGTGCGAGACCGATGAGTGAGGAAGGTGATGTGAGGGGGACAAAGAAAGGAAAAAGATGCCTACGGAAAAAATCATACGAATCGACTGACAGTACTTCGGATATCGACCACCCCCTATTCTTCTATGTCTCATAAGTGTTACAATTACTCAAGAATCGGCCGAAACCGATGAGTAAGGAAGGAGATGTCAGGGAAGACGAAACAAGGACAACGATGCCTAGGGAAAAAATCATACGAATCGACTGAGAGAACTCCGGACTTAGACCACCCCCTATTCTTCTATGTCTCATAAGTGTTACAATCACTCAAGAATCGGCCGAAACCGATGAGTAAGGAAGGAGATGTCAGGGGGGACGAAACAAGGAAAACGATGCCTAGGGAAAAAATCATACGAATCGACTGAGAGAACTCCGGACTTCGACCATCCCCTATTCTTCTATATCTCAAAAGTGTTACGACTACTCAAGAATCGTGCGAAACCAATGAGTAATGAAAGACATGTGAGGGGGACAAAAAAAGGAAAAAGATGGCTAGGGAAAAAATCATACGAATCGACTGACAGTACATCGGACTTCGACATCCCCCTCTTCTTCTATGTCTCATAAGTGTTACAATGACTCAAGAATCGTGCGAAACCGATGAGTAAGGAAAGTGATGTGAGGGGGACGAAGAAAGGAAAAAGATGCCTAGGGAAAAAATCGTACGAATCGACTGACAGTACTTCGGACTTCGACCACCCCCTCTTCTTCTATGTCTCATAAGTGTTACAACGACTCAAGAATCGTTCGAAACCGATGAGTAAGGAAGGTGATGTGAGGGGGACAAAGAAAGGAAAAAGATGCCTAGGGAAAAAATTGTACGAATCGACTGACAGTACTTCGGACTTCGACCACCCCCTATTCTTCTATGTCTTATAAGTGTTACAATGACTCAAGAATCGGGCGAAAACGATGAGTAAGGAAGGAGATGTCAGGGAAGACGAAACAAGGACAACGATGCCTAGGGAAAAAATCATACGAATCGACTGAGAGAACTCCGGACTTAGACCACCCCCTATTCTTCTATATGTCATAAGTGTTACGACTACTCAAGAATCGTGCGAAACCAATGAATAACGAAAGAGATGTGAGGGGGACAAAAAAAGGAAAACGATGCCTAGGGAAAAAATCGTACGAATCGACTGAGAGAACTTCGGACTTCGACCACCCCCTATTCTTCTCTGTCTCATAAGTGTTACAATCACTCAAGAATTGGCCGAAACCAATGAGTAAGGAAGGAGATGTCAGGGGGGACGAAACAAGGAAAACGATGCCTAGGGAAAAAATCATACGAATCGACTGAGAGAACTCCGGACTTAGACCACCCCCTATTCTTCTATGTCTCATAAGTGTTACAATCACTCAAGAATCGGCCGAAACCGATGAGTAAGGAAGGAGATGTCAGGGGGACGAAACAAGGAAAACGATGCCTAGGGAAAAAATCGTACGAATCAACTGAGAGAACTTCGGATTTGGACCACCCCTATTCTTCATATCTCATAAGTGTTACAACGACTGACGAATCATTCAAAGCCAATGAGTAAGGTAGGAGATGTTAGGGGGAGGAAACAAGGAAAACATTGTATAAGGAAAAAATCGTACAAGTCGACTGACAGTACTTCGGACTTCGACCACCCCTCTTCTTCTATGTCTCATAAGTGTTACAACGACTCAAGAATCGTGCGAAACCGATGAGTAAGGACGGTGATGTGAGGGGGACAAAGAAAGGAAAAAGATGCCTAGGGAAAAATCGTACGAATCGACTGAGAGAACTTCGTACTTCGACCACCCCTATTCTTCTATGTCTCATAAGTGTTACAATCACTCAAGAATCGGCCGAAACCGATGAGTAAGGTAGGAGATGTCAGGGGGGACGAAACAAGGAAAACGATGCCTAGGGAAAAAATCATACGAATCGACTGAGAGAACTCCGGGACTTCGACCACCCCCTATTCTTCTAATATCTCATAAAGTTACAACTACTCAAGAATCGGTGCGAAACCAATGAGTACGAAATAGATGTGAGGGGGACAAAAAAGGAAAAAGTGCGTAGGGAAAAAATCGTACGAATCGACTGAGAGATACTTCGGACTTTGACCACCCCCTATTCTTCTATATCTCATAAGTGTTACAATCACTAAGAATCATGCGAAAGCCGATGAGTAAGGAAGGAGATGTTAGGGGGGAGGAAACAAGGAAAACGATGTCTAGGGAAAAAATCAGTACAATATCGACTGACGTAACTACTCGGACTTTGACCACCCCCTCTTCTTCTATAGTCTCATAAGTGTTACAACGACTCAAGAATCGTGCGAGACCGATGAGTAAGGAAGTAGATGTGAGGGGGACAAAGAAAGGAAAAAGATGCCTACGGAAAAAATCATACGAATCGACTGACAGTACTTCGGATATCGACCACCCCCTATTCTTCTATGTCTCATAAGTGTTACAATTACTCAAGAATCGGCCGAAACCGATGAGTAAGGAAGGAGATGTCAGGGAAGACGAAACAAGGACAACGATGCCTAGGGAAAAAATCATACGAATCGACTGAGAGAACTCCGGACTTAGACCACCCCCTATTCTTCTATGTCTCATAAGTGTTACAATCAATCAAGAATCGGCCGAATCCGATGAGTAAGGAAGGAGATGTCAGGGGGGACGAAACAAGGAAAACGATGCCTAGGGAAAAATCATACGAATCGACTGAGAGAACTCCGGACTTCGACCATCCCCTATTCTTCTATATCTCAAAAGTGTTACGACTACTCAAGAATCGTGCGAAACCAATGAGTAATGAAAGACATGTGAGGGGGACAAAAAAAGGAAAAAGATGGCTAGGGAAAAAATCATACGAATCGACTGACAGTACATCGGACTTCGACATCCCCCTCTTCTTCTATGTCTCATAAGTGTTACAATGACTCAAGAATCGTGCGAACCGATGAGTAAGGAAAGTGATGTGAGGGGGACGAAGAAAGGAAAAAGATGCCTAGGGAAAAAATCGTACGAATCGACTGACAGTACTTCGGACTTCGACCACCCCCTATTCTTCTATGTCTTATAAGTGTTACAATGACTCAAGAATCGGGCGAAAACGATGAGTAAGGAAGGAGATGTCAGGGAAGACGAAACAAGGACAACGATGCCTAGGGAAAAAATCATACGAATCGACTGAGAGAACTCCGGACTTAGACCACCCCCTATTCTTCTATATGTCATAAGTGTTACGACTACTCAAGAATCGTGCAAAACCAATGAATAACGAAAGAGATGTGAGGGGGACAAAAAAAGGAAAACGATGCCTAGGGAAAAAATCGTACGAATCGACTGAGAGAACTTCGGACTTCGACCACCCCCTATTCTTCTCTGTCTCATAAGTGTTACAATCACTCAAGAATTGGCCGAAACCAATGAGTAAGGAAGGAGATGTCAGGGGGACGAAACAAGGAAAACGATGCCTAGGGAAAAAATCATACGAATCGACTGAGAGAACTCCGGACTTAGACCACCCCCTATTCTTCTATGTCTCATAAGTGTTACAATCACTCAAGAATCGGCCGAAACCGATGAGTAAGGAAGGAGATGTCAGGGGGGACGAAACAAGGAAAACGATGCCTAGGGAAAAAATCGTACGAATCAACTGAGAGAACTTCGGATTTGGACCACCCCCTATTCTTCATATCTCATAAGTGTTACAACGACTGACGAATCATTCAAAGCCAATGAGTAAGGTAGGAGATGTTAGGGGGAGGAAACAAGGAAAACATTGTATAAGGAAAAAATCGTACAAGTCGACTGACAGTACTTCGGACTTCGACCACCCCCTCTTCTTCTATGTCTCATAAGTGTTACAACGACTCAAGAATCGTGCGAAACCGATGAGTAAGGACGGTGATGTGAGGTGGACAAAGAAAGGAAAAACATGCCTAGGGAAAAATCGTACGAATCGACTGAGAGAACTTCGTACTTCGACCACCCCCTATTCTTCTATGTCTCATAAGTGTTACAATCACTCAAGAATCGGCCGAAACCGATGAGTAAGGTAGGAGATGTCAGGGGGGACGAAACAAGGAAAACGATGCCTAGGGAAAAAATCATACGAATCGACTGAGAGAACTCCGGACTTCGACCACCCCCTATTCTTCAATATCTCATAAGAGTTACGACTACTCAAGAATCGTGCGAAACCAATGAGTAACGAAATAGATGTGAGGGGGACAAAAAAGGAAAAGATGCCTAGGGAAAAAATCGTACGAATCGACTGAGAGAACTTCGGACTTGGACCACCCCCTATTCTTCATATCTCATAAGTGTTACAACGACTGAAGAATCATTCAAAGCCGATGAGTAAGGAAGGAGATGTTAGGGGGAGGAAACAAGGAAAACGATGTATAGGGAAAAAATCGTACAAATCGACTGACAGTACTTCGGACTTTGACCACCCCCTCTTCTTCTATGTCTCATAAGTGTTACAACGACTCAAGAATCGTGCGAGACCGATGAGTGAGGAAGGTGATGTGAGGGGGACAAAGAAAGGAAAAAGATGCCTACGGAAAAAATCATACGAATCGACTGACAGTACTTCGGATATCGACCACCCCCTATTCTTCTATGTCTCATAAGTGTTACAATTACTCAAGAATCGGCCGAAACCGATGAGTAAGGAAGGAGATGTCAGGGAAGACGAAACAAGGACAACGATGCCTAGGGAAAAAATCATACGAATCGACTGAGAGAACTCCGGACTTAGACCACCCCCTATTCTTCTATGTCTCATAAGTGTTACAATCACTCAAGAATCGGCCGAATCCGATGAGTAAGGAAGGAGATGTCAGGGGGGACGAAACAAGGAAAACGATGCCTAGGGAAAAAATCATACGAATCGACTGAGAGAACTCCGGACTTCGACCATCCCCTATTCTTCTATATCTCAAAAGTGTTACGACTACTCAAGAATCGTGCGAAACCAATGAGTAATGAAAGACATGTGAGGGGGACAAAAAAAGGAAAAAGATGGCTAGGGAAAAAATCATACGAATCGATTGACAGTACATCGGACTTCGACATCCCCCTCTTCTTCTATGTCTCATAAGTGTTACAATGACTCAAGAATCGTGCGAAACCGATGAGTAAGGAAAGTGATGTGAGGGGGACGAAGAAAGGAAAAAGATGCCTAGGGAAAAAATCGTACGAATCGACTGACAGTACTTCGGACTTCGACCACCCCCTCTTCTTCTATGTCTCATAAGTGTTACAACGACTCAAGAATCGTTCGAAACCGATGAGTAAGGAAGGTGATGTGAGGGGGACAAAGAAAGGAAAAAGATGCCTAGGGAAAAAATTGTACGAATCGACTGACAGTACTTCGGACTTCGACCACCCCCTATTCTTCTATGTCTTATAAGTGTTACAATGACTCAAGAATCGGGCGAAAACGATGAGTAAGGAAGGAGATGTCAGGGAAGACGAAACAAGGACAACGATGCCTAGGGAAAAAATCATACGAATCGACTGAGAGAACTCCGGACTTAGACCACCCCCTATTCTTCTATATGTCATAAGTGTTACGACTACTCAAGAATCGTGCAAAACCAATGAATAACGAAAGAGATGTGAGGGGGACAAAAAAAGGAAAACGATGCCTAGGGAAAAAATCGTACGAATCGACTGAGAGAACTTCGGACTTCGACCACCCCCTATTCTTCTCTGTCTCATAAGTGTTACAATCACTCAAGAATTGGCCGAAACCAATGAGTAAGGAAGGAGATGTCAGGGGGGACGAAACAAGGAAAACGATGCCTAGGGAAAAAATCATACGAATCGACTGAGAGAACTCCGGACTTAGACCACCCCCTATTCTTCTATGTCTCATAAGTGTTACAATCACTCAAGAATCGGCCGAACAGATGAGTAAGGAAGGAGATGTCAGGGGGGACGAAACAAGGAAAACGATGCCTAGGGAAAAAATCGTACGAATCAACTGAGAGAACTTCCGATTTGGACCACCCCCTATTCTTCATATCTCATAAGTGTTACAACGACTGACGAATCATTCAAAGCCAATGAGTAAGGTAGGAGATGTTAGGGGGAGGAAACAAGGAAAACATTGTATAAGGAAAAAATCGTACAAGTCGACTGACAGTACTTCGGACTTCGACCACCCCCTCTTCTTCTATGTCTCATAAGTGTTACAACGACACAAGAATCGTGCGAAACCGATGAGTAAGGACGGTGATGTGAGGTGGACAAAGAAAGGAAAAACATGCCTAGGGAAAAATCGTACGAATCGACTGAGAGAACTTCGTACTTCGACCACCCCCTATTCTTCTATGTCTCATAAGTGTTACAATCACTCAAGAATCGGCCGAAACCGATGAGTAAGGAAGGAGATGTCAGGGGGGACGAAACAAGGAAAACGATGCCTAGGGAAAAAATCGTACGAATCAACTGAGAGAACTTCGGATTTGGACCACCCCCTATTATTCATATCTCATAAGTGTTACAACGACTGACGAATCATTCAAAGCCAATGAGTAAGGTAGGAGATGTTAGGGGGAGGAAACAAGGAAAACATTGTATAAGGAAAAAATCGTACAAGTCGACTGACAGTACTTCGGACTTCGACCACCCCCTCTTCTTCTATGTCTCATAAGTGTTACAACGACACAAGAATCGTGCGAAACCGATGAGTAAGGACGGTGATGTGAGGTGGACAAAGAAAGGAAAAACATGCCTAGGGAAAAATCGTACGAATCGACTGAGAGAACTTCGTACTTCGACCACCCCCTATTCTTCTATGTCTCATAAGTGTTACAATCACTCAAGAATCGGCCGAAACCGATGAGTAAGGTAGGAGATGTCAGGGGGGACGAAACAAGGAAAACGATGCCTAGGGAAAAAATCATACGAATCGACTGAGAGAACTCCGGACTTCGACCACCCCCTATTCTTCAATATCTCATAAGAGTTACGACTACTCAAGAATCGTGCGAAACCAATGAGTAACGAAATAGATGTGAGGGGGACAAAAAAGGAAAAAGATGCCTAGGGAAAAAATCGTACGAATCGACTGAGAGAACTTCGGACTTGGACCACCCCCTATTCTTCATATCTCATAAGTGTTACAACGACTGAAGAATCATTCAAAGCCGATGAGTAAGGAAGGAGATGTTAGGGGGAGGAAACAAGGAAAACGATGTATAGGGAAAAAATCGTACAAATCGACTGACAGTACTTCGGACTTTGACCACCCCCTCTTCTTCTATGTCTCATAAGTGTTACAACGACTCAAGAATCGTGCGAGACCGATGAGTAAGGAAGGTGATGTGAGGGGGACAAAGAAAGGAAAAAGATGCCTACGGAAAAAATCATACGAATCGACTGACAGTACTTCGGATATCGACCACCCCCTATTCTTCTATGTCTCATAAGTGTTACAATTACTCAAGAATCGGCCGAAACCGATGAGTAAGGAAGGAGATGTCAGGGAAGACGAAACAAGGACAACGATGCCTAGGGAAAAAATCATACGAATCGACTGAGAGAACTCCGGACTTAGACCACCCCCTATTCTTCTATGTCTCATAAGTGTTACAATCACTCAAGAATCGGCCGAAACCGATGAGTAAGGAAGGAGATGTCAGGGGGACGAAACAAGGAAAAACGATGCCTAGGGAAAAAATCATACGAATCGACTGAGAGAACTCCGGACTTCGACCATCCCTATTCTTCTATATCTCAAAAGTGTTACGACTACTCAAGAATCGTGCGAAACCAATGAGTAATGAAAGACATGTGAGGGGGACAAAAAAAAGGAAAAGATGGCTAGGGAAAAAATCATACGAATCGACTGACAGTACTTCGGACTTCGACATCCCCCTCTTCTTCTATGTCTCATAAGTGTTACAATGACTCAAGAATCGTGCGAAACCGATGAGTAAGGAAAGTGATGTGAGGGGGACGAAGAAAGGAAAAAGATGCCTAGGGAAAAAATCGTACGAATCGACTGACAGTACTTCGGACTTCGACCACCCCCTCTTCTTCTATGTCTCATATGTGTTACAACGACTCAAAAATCGTTCGAAACCGATGAGTAAGGAAGGTGATGTGAGGGGGACAAAGAAAGGAAAAAGATGCCTAGGGAAAAAATTGTACAAATCGACTGACAGTACTTCGGACTTCGACCACCCCCTATTCTTCTATGTCTTATAAGTGTTACAATGACTCAAGAATCGGGCGAAAACGATGAGTAAGGAAGGAGATGTCAGGGAAGACGAAACAAGGACAACGATGCCTAGGGAAAAAATCATACGAATCGACTGAGAGAACTCCGGACTTAGACCACCCCCTATTCTTCTATATGTCATAAGTGTTACGACTACTCAAGAATCGTGCGAAACCAATGAATAACGAAAGAGATGTGAGGGGGACAAAAAAAGGAAAACGATGCCTAGGGAAAAAATCGTACGAATCGACTGAGAGAACTTCGGACTTCGACCACCCCCTATTCTTCTCTGTCTCATAAGTGTTACAATCACTCAAGAATTGGCCGAAACCAATGAGTAAGGAAGGAGATGTCAGGGGGGACGAAACAAGGAAAACGATGCCTAGGGAAAAAATCATACGAATCGACTGAGAGAACTCCGGACTTAGACCACCCCTATTCTTCTATGTCTCATAAGTGTTACAATCACTCAAGAATCGGCCGAAACAGATGAGTAAGGAAGGAGATGTCAGGGGGGACGAAACAAGGAAACGATGCCTAGGGAAAAAATCGTACGAATCAACTGAGAGAACTTCGGATTTGACCACCCCCTATTCTTCATATCTCATAAGTGTTACAACGACTGACGAATCATTCAAAGCCAATGAGTAAGGTAGGAGATGTTAGGGGGAGGAAACAAGGAAAACATTGTATAAGGAAAAATCGTACAAGTCGACTGACAGTACTTCGGACTTCGACCACCCCCTCTTCTTCTATGTCTCATAAGTGTTACAACGACACAAGAATCGTGCGAAACCGATGAGTAAGGACGGTGTGATGTGAGGTGGACAAAGAAAGGAAAAACATGCCTAGGGAAAAATCGTACGAATCGACTGAGAGAACTTCGTACTTCGACCACCCCCTATTCTTCTATGTCTCATAAGTGTTACAATCACTCAAGAATCGGCCGAAACCGATGAGTAAGGTAGGAGATGTCAGGGGGGACGAAACAAGGAAAACGATGCCTAGGGAAAAAATCATACGAATCGACTGAGAGAACTCCGGACTTCGACCACCCCCTATTCTTCAATATCTCATAAGAGTTACGACTACTCAAGAATCGTGCGAAACCAATGAGTAACGAAATAGATGTGAGGGGGACAAAAAAGGAAAAAGATGCCTAGGGAAAAAATCGTACGAATCGACTGAGAGAACTTCGGACTTGGACCACCCCCTATTCTTCATATCTCATAAGTGTTACAACGACTGAAGAATCATTCAAAGCCGATGAGTAAGGAAGGAGATGTTAGGGGGAGGAAACAAGGAAAACGATGTATAGGGAAAAAATCGTACAAATCGACTGACAGTACTTCGGACTTTGACCACCCCCTCTTCTTCTATGTCTCATAAGTGTTACAACGACTCAAGAATCGTGCGAGACCGATGAGTAAGGAAGGTGATGTGAGGGGGACAAAGAAAGGAAAAAGATGCCTACGGAAAAAATCATACGAATCGACTGACAGTACTTCGGATATCGACCACCCCGTATTCTTCTATGTCTCATAAGTGTTACAATTACTCAAGAATCGGCCGAAACCGATGAGTAAGGAAGGAGATGTCAGGGAAGACGAAACAAGGACAACGATGCCTAGGGAAAAAATCATACGAATCGACTGAGAGAACTCCGGACTTAGACCACCCCCTATTCTTCTATGTCTCATAAGTGTTACAATCACTCAAGAATCGGCCGAAACCGATGAGTAAGGAAGGAGATGTCAGGGGGGACGAAACAAGGAAAACGATGCCTAGGGAAAAAATCATACGAATCGACTGAGAGAACTCCGGACTTCGACCATCCCCTATTCTTCAATATCTCAAAAGTGTTACGACTACTCAAGAATCGTGCGAAACCAATGAGTAATGAAAGACATGTGAGGGGGACAAAAAAAGGAAAAAGATGGCTAGGGAAAAAATCATACGAATCGACTGACAGTACTTCGGACTTCGACATCCCCCTCTTCTTCTATGTCTCATAAGTGTTACAATGACTCAAGAATCGTGAGAAACCGATGAGTAAGGAAAGTGATGTGAGGGGGACGAAGAAAGGAAAAAGATGCCTAGGGAAAAAATCGTACGAATCGACTGACAGTACTTCGGACTTCGACCACCCCCTCTTCTTCTATGTCTCATAAGTGTTACAACGACTCAAGAATCGTTCGAAACCGATGAGTAAGGAAGGTGATGTGAGGGGGACATAGAAAGGAAAAAGATGCCTAGGGAAAAAATTGTACGAATCGACTGACAGTACTTCGGACTTCGACCACCCCCTATTCTTCTATGTCTTATAAGTGTTACAATGACTCAAGAATCGGGCGAAAACGATGAGTAAGGAAGGAGATGTCAGGGAAGACGAAACAAGGACAACGATGCCTAGGGAAAAAATCATACGAATCGACTGAGAGAACTCCGGACTTAGACCACCCCCTATTCTTCTATGTCTCATAAGTGTTACAATCACTCAAGAATCGGCCGAAACCGATGAGTAAGGTAGGAGATGTCAGGGGGACGAAACAAGGAAAACGATGCCTAGGGAAAAAATCATACGAATCGACTGAGAGAACTCCGGACTTCGACCACCCCCTATTCTTCAATATCTCATAAGAGTTACGACTACTCAAGAATCGTGCGAAACCAATGAGTAACGAAATAGATGTGAGGGGGACAAAAAAGGAAAAAGATGCCTAGGGAAAAAATCGTACGAATCGACTGAGAGAACTTCGGACTTGGACCACCCCCTATTCTTCATATCTCATAAGTGTTACAACGACTGAAGAATCATTCAAAGCCGATGAGTAAGGAAGGAGATGTTAGGGGGAGGAAACAAGGAAAACGATGTATAGGGAAAAAATCGTACAAATCGACTGACAGTACTTCGGACTTTGACCACCCCCTCTTCTTCTATGTCTCATAAGTGTTACAACGACTCAAGAATCGTGCGAGACCGATGAGTAAGGAAGGTGATGTGAGGGGGACAAAGAAAGGAAAAAGATGCCTACGGAAAAAATCATACGAATCGACTGACAGTACTTCGGATATCGACCACCCCCTATTCTTCTATGTCTCATAAGTGTTACAATTACTCAAGAATCGGCCGAAACCGATGAGTAAGGAAGGAGATGTCAGGGAAGACGAAACAAGGGACAACGATGCCTAGGGAAAAAATCATACGAATCGACTGAGAGAACTCCGGACTTAGACCACCCCCTATTCTTCTATGTCTCATAAGTGTTACAATCACTCAAGAATCGGCCGAAACCGATGAGTAAGGAAGGAGATGTCAGGGGGGACGAAACAAGGAAAACGATGCCTAGGGAAAAAATCATACGAATCGACTGAGAGAACTCCGGACTTCGACCATCCCCTATTCTTCAATATCTCAAAAGTGTTACGACTACTCAAGAATCGTGCGATACCAATGAGTAATGAAAGACATGTGAGGGGGACAAAAAAGGAAAAAGATGGCTAGGGAAAAAATCATACGAATCGACTGACAGTACTTCGGACTTCGACATCCCCCTCTTCTTCTATGTCTCATAAGTGTTACAATGACTCAAGAAACGTGAGAAACCGATGAGTAAGGAAAGTGATGTGAGGGGGACGAAGAAAGGAAAAAGATGCCTAGGGAAAAAAATCGTACGAATCGACTGACAGTACTTCGGACTTCGACCACCCCCTCTTCTTCTATGTCTCATAAGTGTTACAACGACTCAAGAATCGTTCGAAACCGATGAGTAAGGAAGGTGATGTGAGGGGGACATAGAAAGGAAAAAGATGCCTAGGGAAAAAATTGTACGAATCGACTGACAGTACTTGGACTTCGACCACCCACTATCTTCTATGTCTATCAGTGTTACATGACTCAAGAATCGGGCGAAACACGATGAGTAAGGAAGGAGATGGTCAGGAAGACGAAACAAGGACAACGATGCCTAGGGAAAAAAAATCATACGAATCGACTGAGAGAACTCCGGACTTAGACCCCCCTATTCTTCTATATGTCATAAGTGTTAGACTACTCAAGAATCGTGCGAAACCAATAATAACGAAAGAGATGTGAGGGGACAAAAAAAGGAAAACGATGCCTAGGGAAAAAATCGTACGAATCGACTGAGAGAACTTCGGACTTCGACCACCCCCTATTCTTCTCTGTCTCATAAGTGTTACAATCACTCAAGAATTGGCCGAAACCAATGAGTAAGGAAGGAGATGTCAGGGGGGACGAAACAAGGAAAAACCATGCCTAGGGAAAAAATCATACGAATCGACTGAGAGAACTCCGGACTTAGACCACCCCTATTCTTCTATGTCTCATAAGTGTTACAATCACTCAAGAATCGGCCGAAACCGATGAGTAAGGAAGGAGATGTCAGGGGGGA
>CM038111.1:24883448-24902884 GCA_001642375.2 Mentha longifolia | reverse complement strand
CTTCTTCTATGTCTCATAAGTGTTACAACGACTCAAGAATCGTGCGAGACCGATGAGTAAGGAAGGTGATGTGAGGGGGACAAAGAAAGGAAAAAGATGCCTACGGAAAAAATCGTACGAATCGACTGACAGTACTTCGGACATCGACCACCCCCTATTCTTCTATGTCTCATAGTGTTACAATTACTCAAGAATCGGCCGAAACCGATGAGTAAGGAAGGAGATGTCAGGAAGACGAAACAAGGACAACGATGCCTGGGGAAAAAATCATACGAATCGACTGAGAGAACTCCGGACTTAGACCACCCCTATTCTTCTATGTCTCATAAGTGTTACAATCACTCAAGAATCGGCCGAAACCGATGAGTAAGGAAGGAGATGTCAGGGGGGACGAAACAAGGAAAACGATGCCTAGGGAAAAAATCATACGAATCGACTGAGAGAACTCCGACTTCGACCATCCCCTATTCTTCTATATCTCAAAAGTGTTACGACTACTCAAGAATCGTGCGAAACCAATGAGTAATGAAAGACATGTGAGGGGGACAAAAAAAGGAAAAAGATGGCTAGGGAAAAAATCATACGAATCGACTGACAGTACTTCGGACTTCGACAACCCCCTCTTCTTCTATGTCTCATAAGTGTTACAATGACTCAAGAATCGTGCGAAACCGATGAGTAAGGAAAGTGATGTGAGGGGGACAAAGAAAGGAAAAAGATCCCTAGGAAAAAATCGTACGAATCGACTGACAGTACTTCGGACTTCGACCATCCCCTCTTTTTCTATGTCTCATAAGTGTTACAACGACTCAAGAATCGTTCGAAACCGATGAGTAAGGAAGGTGATGTGAGGGGGACAAAGAAAGGAAAAAGATGCCTAGGGAAAAAATTGTACGAATCGACTGACAGTACTTCGGACTTCGACCACCCCCTATTCTTCTATGTCTTATAAGTGTTACAATGACTCAAGAATCGGGCGAAACCGATGAGTAAGGAAGGAGATGTCAGGGAAGACGAAACAAGGACAACGATGCCTAGGGAAAAAATCATACGAATCGACTGAGAGAACTCCGGACTTAGACCACCCCCTATTCTTCTATATGTCATAAGTGTTACGACTACTCAAGAATCGTGCGAAACCAATGAATAACGAAAGAGATGTGAGGGGGACAAAAAAAGGAAAACGATGCCTAGGGAAAAAATCGTACGAATCGACTGAGAGAACTTCGGACTTCGACCACCCCCTATTCTTCTCTGTCTCATAAGTGTTACAATCACTCAAGAATTGGCCGAAACCAATGAGTAAGGAAGGAGATGTCAGGGGGGACGAAACAAGGAAAACGATGCCTAGGGAAAAAATCATACGAATCGACTGAGAGAACTCCGGACTTAGACCACCCCCTATTCTTCTATGTCTCATATGTGTTACAATCACTCAAGAATCGGCCGAAACCGATGAGTAAGGAAGGAGATGTCAGGGGGGACGAAACAAGGAAAACGATGCCTAGGGAAAAAATCGTACGAATCAACTGAGAGAACTTCGGATTTGGACCACCCCCTATTCTTCATATCTCATAAGTGTTACAACGACTGACGAATCATTCAAAGCCAATGAGTAAGGTAGGAGATGTTAGGGGGAGGAAACAAGGAAAACATTGTATAAGGAAAAAATCGTACAAGTCGACTGACAGTACTTCGGACTTCGACCACCCCCTCTTCTTCTATGTCTCATAAGTGTTACAACGACTCAAGAATCGTGCGAAACCGATGAGTAAGGACGGTGATGTGAGGGGGGACAAAGAAAGGAAAAAGATGCCTAGGGAAAAATCGTACGAATCGACTGAGAGAACTTCGTACTTCGACCACCCCCTATTCTTCTATGTCTCATAAGTGTTACAATCACTCAAGAATCGGCCGAAACCGATGAGTAAGGTAGGAGATGTCAGGGGGGACGAAATAAGGAAAACGATGCCTAGGGAAAAAATCATACGAATCGACTGAGAGAACTCCGGACTTCGACCACCCCTATTCTTCTATATCTCATAAGAGTTACGACTACTCAAGAATCGTGCGAAACCAATGAGTAACGAAATAGATGTGAGGGGGACAAAAAAGGAAAAAGATGCCTAGGGAAAAAATCGTACGAATCGACTGAGAGAACTTCGGACTTGGACCACCCCCTATTCTTCATATCTCATAAGTGTTACAACGACTGAAGAATCATTCAAAGCCGATGAGTAAGGAAGGAGATGTTAGGGGGAGGAAACAAGGAAAACGATGTATAGGGAAAAAATCGTACAAATCGACTGACAGTACTTCGGACTTTGACCACCCCCTCTTCTTCTATGTCTCATAAGTGTTACAACGACTCAAGAATCGTGCGAGACCGATGAGTAAGGAAGGTGATATGAGGGGGACAAAGAAAGGAAAAAGATGCCTACGGAAAAAATCGTACGAATCGACTGACAGTACTTCGGACATCGACCACCCCCTATTCTTCTATGTCTCATAAGTGTTACAATTACTCAAGAATCGGCCGAAACCGATGAGTAAGGAAGGAGATGTCAGGGAAGACGAAACAAGGACAACGATGCCTGGGGAAAAAATCATACGAATCGACTGAGAGAACTCCGGACTTAGACCACCCCCTATTCTTCTATGTCTCATAAGTGTTACAATCACTCAAGAATCGGCCGAAACCGATGAGTAAGGAAGGAGATGTCAGGGGGGACGAAACAAGGAAAACGATGCCTAGGGAAAAAATCATACGAATCGACTGAGAGAACTCCGGACTTCGACCATCCCCTATTCTTCTATATCTCAAAAGTGTTACGACTACTCAAGAATCGTGCGAAACCAATGAGTAATGAAAGACATGTGAGGGGGACAAAAAAAGGAAAAAGATGGCTAGGGAAAAAATCATACGAATCGACTGACAGTACTTCGGACTTCGACAACCCCCTCTTCTTCTATGTCTCATAAGTGTTACAATGACTCAAGAATCGTGCGAAACCGATGAGTAAGGAAAGTGATGTGAGGGGGACAAAGAAAGGAAAAAGATCCCTAGGAAAAAATCGTACGAATCGACTGACAGTACTTCGGACTTCGACCATCCCCTCTTTTTCTATGTCTCATAAGTGTTACAACGACTCAAGAATCGTTCGAAACCGATGAGTAAGGAAGGTGATGTGAGGGGGACAAAGAAAGGAAAAAGATGCCTAGGGAAAAAATTGTACGAATCGACTGACAGTACTTCGGACTTCGACCACCCCCTATTCTTCTATGTCTTATAAGTGTTACAATGACTCAAGAATCGGGCGAAACCGATGAGTAAGGAAGGAGATGTCAGGGAAGACGAAACAAGGACAACGATGCCTAGGGAAAAAATCATACGAATCGACTGAGAGAACTCCGGACTTAGACCACCCCCTATTCTTCTATATGTCATAAGTGTTACGACTACTCAAGAATCGTGCGAAACCAATGAATAACGAAAGAGATGTGAGGGGGACAAAAAAAGGAAAACGATGCCTAGGGAAAAAATCGTACGAATCGACTGAGAGAACTTCGGACTTCGACCACCCCCTATTCTTCTCTGTCTCATAAGTGTTACAATCACTCAAGAATTGGCCGAAACCAATGAGTAAGGAAGGAGATGTCAGGGGGGACGAAACAAGGAAAACGATGCCTAGGGAAAAAATCATACGAATCGACTGAGAGAACTCCGGACTTAGACCACCCCCTATTCTTCTATGTCTCATATGTGTTACAATCACTCAAGAATCGGCCGAAACCGATGAGTAAGGAAGGAGATGTCAGGGGGGACGAAACAAGGAAAACGATGCCTAGGGAAAAAATCGTACGAATCAACTGAGAGAACTTCGGATTTGGACCACCCCCTATTCTTCATATCTCATAAGTGTTACAACGACTGACGAATCATTCAAAGCCAATGAGTAAGGTAGGAGATGTTAGGGGGAGGAAACAAGGAAAACATTGTATAAGGAAAAAATCGTACAAGTCGACTGACAGTACTTCGGACTTCGACCACCCCCTCTTCTTCTATGTCTCATAAGTGTTACAACGACTCAAGAATCGTGCGAAACCGATGAGTAAGGACGGTGATGTGAGGGGGGACAAAGAAAGGAAAAAGATGCCTAGGGAAAAATCGTACGAATCGACTGAGAGAACTTCGTACTTCGACCACCCCCTATTCTTCTATGTCTCATAAGTGTTACAATCACTCAAGAATCGGCCGAAACCGATGAGTAAGGTAGGAGATGTCAGGGGGGACGAAATAAGGAAAACGATGCCTAGGGAAAAAATCATACGAATCGACTGAGAGAACTCCGGACTTCGACCACCCCCTATTCTTCTATATCTCATAAGAGTTACGACTACTCAAGAATCGTGCGAAACCAATGAGTAACGAAATAGATGTGAGGGGGACAAAAAAGGAAAAAGATGCCTAGGGAAAAAATCGTACGAATCGACTGAGAGAACTTCGGACTTGGACCACCCCCTATTCTTCATATCTCATAAGTGTTACAACGACTGAAGAATCATTCAAAGCCGATGAGTAAGGAAGGAGATGTTAGGGGGAGGAAACAAGGAAAACGATGTATAGGGAAAAAATCGTACAAATCGACTGACAGTACTTCGGACTTTGACCACCCCCTCTTCTTCTATGTCTCATAAGTGTTACAACGACTCAAGAATCGTGCGAGACCGATGAGTAAGGAAGGTGATGTGAGGGGGACAAAGAAAGGAAAAAGATGCCTACGGAAAAAATCGTACGAATCGACTGACAGTACTTCGGACATCGACCACCCCCTATTCTTCTATGTCTCATAAGTGTTACAATTACTCAAGAATCGGCCGAAACCGATGAGTAAGGAAGGAGATGTCAGGGAAGACGAAACAAGGACAACGATGCCTGGGGAAAAAATCATACGAATCGACTGAGAGAACTCCGGACTTAGACCACCCCCTATTCTTCTATGTCTCATAAGTGTTACAATCACTCAAGAATCGGCCGAAACCGATGAGTAAGGAAGGAGATGTCAGGGGGGACGAAACAAGGAAAACGATGCCTAGGGAAAAAATCATACGAATCGACTGAGAGAACTCCGGACTTCGACCATCCCCTATTCTTCTATATCTCAAAAGTGTTACGACTACTCAAGAATCGTGCGAAACCAATGAGTAATGAAAGACATGTGAGGGGGACAAAAAAAGGAAAAAGATGGCTAGGGAAAAAATCATACGAATCGACTGACAGTACTTCGGACTTCGACAACCCCCTCTTCTTCTATGTCTCATAAGTGTTACAATGACTCAAGAATCGTGCGAAACCGATGAGTAAGGAAAGTGATGTGAGGGGGACAAAGAAAGGAAAAAGATCCCTAGGAAAAAATCGTACGAATCGACTGACAGTACTTCGGACTTCGACCATCCCCTCTTTTTCTATGTCTCATAAGTGTTACAACGACTCAAGAATCGTTCGAAACCGATGAGTAAGGAAGGTGATGTGAGGGGGACAAAGAAAGGAAAAAGATGCCTAGGGAAAAAATTGTACGAATCGACTGACAGTACTTCGGACTTCGACCACCCCCTATTCTTCTATGTCTTATAAGTGTTACAATGACTCAAGAATCGGGCGAAACCGATGAGTAAGGAAGGAGATGTCAGGGAAGACGAAACAAGGACAACGATGCCTAGGGAAAAAATCATACGAATCGACTGAGAGAACTCCGGACTTAGACCACCCCCTATTCTTCTATATGTCATAAGTGTTACGACTACTCAAGAATCGTGCGAAACCAATGAATAACGAAAGAGATGTGAGGGGGACAAAAAAAGGAAAACGATGCCTAGGGAAAAAATCGTACGAATCGACTGAGAGAACTTCGGACTTCGACCACCCCCTATTCTTCTCTGTCTCATAAGTGTTACAATCACTCAAGAATTGGCCGAAACCAATGAGTAAGGAAGGAGATGTCAGGGGGGACGAAATAAGGAAAACGATGCCTAGGGAAAAAATCATACGAATCGACTGAGAGAACTCCGGACTTAGACCACCCCCTATTCTTCTATGTCTCATATGTGTTACAATCACTCAAGAATCGGCCGAAACCGATGAGTAAGGAAGGAGATGTCAGGGGGGACGAAACAAGGAAAACGATGCCTAGGGAAAAAATCGTACGAATCAACTGAGAGAACTTCGGATTTGGACCACCCCCTATTCTTCATATCTCATAAGTGTTACAACGACTGACGAATCATTCAAAGCCAATGAGTAAGGTAGGAGATGTTAGGGGGAGGAAACAAGGAAAACATTGTATAAGGAAAAAATCGTACAAGTCGACTGACAGTACTTCGGACTTCGACCACCCCCTCTTCTTCTATGTCTCATAAGTGTTACAACGACTCAAGAATCGTGCGAAACCGATGAGTAAGGACGGTGATGTGAGGGGGGACAAAGAAAGGAAAAAGATGCCTAGGGAAAAATCGTACGAATCGACTGAGAGAACTTCGTACTTCGACCACCCCCTATTCTTCTATGTCTCATAAGTGTTACAATCACTCAAGAATCGGCCGAAACCGATGAGTAAGGTAGGAGATGTCAGGGGGGACGAAATAAGGAAAACGATGCCTAGGGAAAAAATCATACGAATCGACTGAGAGAACTCCGGACTTCGACCACCCCCTATTCTTCTATATCTCATAAGAGTTACGACTACTCAAGAATCGTGCGAAACCAATGAGTAACGAAATAGATGTGAGGGGGACAAAAAAGGAAAAAGATGCCTAGGGAAAAAATCGTACGAATCGACTGAGAGAACTTCGGACATTGGACCACCCCCTATTCTTCATATCTCATAAGTGTTACAACGACTGAAGAATCATTCAAAGCCGATGAGTAAGGAAGGAGATGTTAGGGGGAGGAAACAAGGAAAACGATGTATAGGGAAAAAATCGTACAAATCGACTGACAGTACTTCGGACTTTGACCACCCCCTCTTCTTCTATGTCTCATAAGTGTTACAACGACTCAAGAATCGTGCGAGACCGATGAGTAAGGAAGGTGATGTGAGGGGGACAAAGAAAGGAAAAAGATGCCTACGGAAAAAATCGTACGAATCGACTGACAGTACTTCGGACATCGACCACCCCCTATTCTTCTATGTCTCATAAGTGTTACAATTACTCAAGAATCGGCCGAAACCGATGAGTAAGGAAGGAGATGTCAGGGAAGACGAAACAAGGACAACGATGCCTGGGGAAAAAATCATACGAATCGACTGAGAGAACTCCGGACTTAGACCACCCCCTATTCTTCTATGTCTCATAAGTGTTACAATCACTCAAGAATCGGCCGAAACCGATGAGTAAGGAAGGAGATGTCAGGGGGGACGAAACAAGGAAAACGATGCCTAGGGAAAAAATCATACGAATCGACTGAGAGAACTCCGGACTTCGACCATCCCCTATTCTTCTATATCTCAAAAGTGTTACGACTACTCAAGAATCGTGCGAAACCAATGAGTAATGAAAGACATGTGAGGGGGACAAAAAAAAGAAAAAAGATGGCTAGGGAAAAAATCATACGAATCGACTGACAGTACTTCGGACTTCGACAACCCCCTCTTCTTCTATGTCTCACAAGTGTTACAATGACTCAAGAATCGTGCGAAACGATGAGTAAGGAAAGTGATGTGAGGGGGACAAAGAAAGGAAAAAGATCCCTAGGAAAAAATCGTACGAATCGACTGACAGTACTTCGGACTTCGACCATCCCCTCTTGTTTCTATGTCTCATAAGTGTTTCCAACGACTCAAGAATCGCGAAACCGATGAGTAAGGAAGGTGATGTGAGGGGGACAAAGAAAGGAAAAAGATGCCTAGGGAAAAAATTGTACGAATCGACTGACAGTACTTCGGACTTCGACCACCCCTATTCTTCTATGTCTTATAAGTGTTACAATGACTCAAGAATCGTTCGAAACCGATGAGTAAGGAGATGTCAGGGGACAAACAAGGACACGATGCTAGGGAAAAAATGTACGAATCGACTGAGAGAACTTGGATTAGACCCCCCTATTCTTCGAATGTCAAAGACGACATCAAAACGTGGCGAAAAATGATAGAATATCGACGTGAGAACTCCGGACTTCGACCACCCCCTATTCTTCTATGTCTCATAAGTGTTAACGACTCAAGAATCGTGCGAAACGCAAGGAAACGATGCTAGGGAAAAAATCGTACGAATCGACTGAGAGAACTTCGGACTTCGACCACCCCCTATTCTTCTATGTCTCATAAGTGTTACAATCACTCAAGAATCGGCCGAAACCGAAGATAAGGAAGGTGATGTGAGGGGGACAAGAAGGAAAAATGCCTAGGGAAAAAATCGTACGAATCGACTGAGAGAACTTCGTACTTCGACCACCCCCTATCTTCTATGTCTCATAAGTGTTACAATCACTCAAGAATCGGCGAAACCGATGAGTAAGGAGGAGATGTCAGGGGGACAAAAAAGGAAAACGATGCCTAGGGAAAAAATCGTACGAATCGACTGAGAGAACTCGGACTTCGACCACCCCCTATTCTTCATATCTCATAAGTGTTACGACTACTCAAGAATCGTGCGAAACCAATGAGTAACGAAATAGATGTGAGGGGACAAAAAAGGAAAAAGATGCCTAGGGAAAAAATCGTACGAATCGACTGAGAGAACTTCGGACTTGGACCACCCCCTATTCTTCATATCTCATAAGTGTTACAACGACTGAAGAATCATTCAAAGCCGATGAGTAAGGAAGGAGATGTTAGGGGGAGGAAACAAGGAAAACGATGTATAGGGAAAAAATCGTACAAATCGACTGACAGTACTTCGGACTTTGACCACCCCCTCTTCTTCTATGTCTCATAAGTGTTACAACGACTCAAGAATCGTGCGAGACCGATGAGTAAGGAAGGGTGATGTGAGGGGGACAAAGAAAGGAAAAAGATGCCTACGGAAAAAATCGTACGAATCGACTGACAGTACTTCGGACATCGACCACCCCCTATTCTTCTATGTCTCATAAGTGTTACAATTACTCAAGAATCGGCCGAAACCGATGAGTAAGGAAGGAGATGTCAGGGAAGACGAAACAAGGACAACGATGCCTGGGGAAAAAATCATACGAATCGACTGAGAGAACTCCGGACTTAGACCACCCCCTATTCTTCTATGTCTCATAAGTGTTACAATCACTCAAGAATCGGCCGAAACCGATGAGTAAGGAAGGAGATGTCAGGGGGGACGAAACAAGGAAAACGATGCCTAGGGAAAAAATCATACGAATCGACTGAGAGAACTCCGGACTTCGACCATCCCCTATTCTTCTATATCTCAAAAGTGTTACGACTACTCAAGAATCGTGCGAAACCAATGAGTAATGAAAGACATGTGAGGGGGACAAAAAAAGGAAAAAGATGGCTAGGGAAAAAATCATACGAATCGACTGACAGTACTTCGGACTTCGACAACCCCCTCTTCTTCTATGTCTCATAAGTGTTACAATGACTCAAGAATCGTGCGAAACCGATGAGTAAGGAAAGTGATGTGAGGGGGACAAAGAAAGGAAAAAGATCCCTAGGAAAAAATCGTACGAATCGACTGACAGTACTTCGGACTTCGACCATCCCCTCTTTTTCTATGTCTCATAAGTGTTACAACGACTCAAGAATCGTTCGAAACCGATGAGTAAGGAAGGTGATGTGAGGGGGACAAAGAAAGGAAAAAGATGCCTAGGGAAAAATTGTACGAATCGACTGACAGTACTTCGGACTTCGACCACCCCCTATTCTTCTATGTCTTATAAGTGTTACAATGACTCAAGAATCGGGCGAAACCGATGAGTAAGGAAGGAGATGTCAGGGAAGACGAAACAAGGACAACGATGCCTAGGGAAAAAATCATACGAATCGACTGAGAGAACTCCGGACTTAGACCACCCCCTATTCTTCTATATGTCATAAGTGTTACGACTACTCAAGAATCGTGCGAAACCAATGAATAACGAAAGAGATGTGAGGGGGACAAAAAAAGGAAAACGATGCCTAGGGAAAAAATCGTACGAATCGACTAAGAGAACTTCGGACTTCGACCACCCCCTATTCTTCTCTGTCTCATAAGTGTTACAATCACTCAAGAATTGGCCGAAACCAATGAGTAAGGAAGGAGATGTCAGGGGGGACGAAACAAGGAAAACGATGCCTAGGGAAAAAATCATACGAATCGACTGAGAGAACTCCGGACTTAGACCACCCCCTATTCTTCTATGTCTCATATGTGTTACAATCACTCAAGAATCGGCCGAAACCGATGAGTAAGGAAGGAGATGTCAGGGGGGACGAAACAAGGAAAACGATGCCTAGGGAAAAAATCGTACGAATCAACTGAGAGAACTTCGGATTTGGACCACCCCCTATTCTTCATATCTCATAAGTGTTACAACGACTGACGAATCATTCAAAGCCAATGAGTAAGGTAGGAGATGTTAGGGGGAGGAAACAAGGAAAACATTGTATAAGGAAAAAATCGTACAAGTCGACTGACAGTACTTCGGACTTCGACCACCCCCTCTTCTTCTATGTCTCATAAGTGTTACAACGACTCAAGAATCGTGCGAAACCGATGAGTAAGGACGGTGATGTGAGGGGGGACAAAGAAAGGAAAAAGATGCCTAGGGAAAAATCGTACGAATCGACTGAGAGAACTTCGTACTTCGACCACCCCCTATTCTTCTATGTCTCATAAGTGTTACAATCACTCAAGAATCGGCCGAAACCGATGAGTAAGGTAGGAGATGTCAGGGGGGACGAAATAAGGAAAACGATGCCTAGGGAAAAAATCATACGAATCGACTGAGAGAACTCCGGACTTCGACCACCCCCTATTCTTCTATATCTCATAAGAGTTACGACTACTCAAGAATCGTGCGAAACCAATGAGTAACGAAATAGATGTGAGGGGGACAAAAAAGGAAAAAGATGCCTAGGGAAAAAATCGTACGAATCGACTGAGAGAACTTCGGACATTGGACCACCCCCTATTCTTCATATCTCATAAGTGTTACAACGACTGAAGAATCATTCAAAGCCGATGAGTAAGGAAGGAGATGTTAGGGGGAGGAAACAAGGAAAACGATGTATAGGGAAAAAATCGTACAAATCGACTGACAGTACTTCGGACTTTGACCACCCCCTCTTCTTCTATGTCTCATAAGTGTTACAACGACTCAAGAATCGTGCGAGACCGATGAGTAAGGAAGGT
Organism: Mentha longifolia; assembly: GCA_001642375.2. Lineage (NCBI taxonomy): Eukaryota > Viridiplantae > Streptophyta > Magnoliopsida > Lamiales > Lamiaceae > Mentha > Mentha longifolia. Next base: position 24,891,559 of record CM038111.1, on the reverse strand, counting down.
GATGTGAGGGGGACAAAGAAAGGAAAAAGATGCCTACGGAAAAAATCGTACGAATCGACTGACAGTACTTCGGACATCGACCACCCCCTATTCTTCTATGTCTCATAAGTGTTACAATTACTCAAGAATCGGCCGAAACCGATGAGTAAGGAAGGAGATGTCAGGGAAGACGAAACAAGGACAACGATGCCTGGGGAAAATATCATACGAATCGACTGAGAGAACTCCGGACTTAGACCACCCCCTATTCTTCCTATGTCTCATAAGTGTTACAATCACTCAAGAATCGGCCGAAACCGATGAGTAAGGAAGGAGATGTCAGGGGGGACGAAATAAGGAAAACGATGCCTAGGGAAAAAATCATACGAATCGACTGAGAGAACTCCGGACTTCGACCATCCCCTATTCTTCTATATCTCAAAAGTGTTACGACTACTCAAGAATCGTGCGAAACCAATGAGTAATGAAAGACATGTGAGGGGGACAAAAAAAGGAAAAAGATGGCTAGGGAAAAAATCATACGAATCGACTGACAGTACTTCGGACTTCGACAACCCCCCTTCTTCTATGTCTCATAAGTGTTACAATGACTCAAGAATCATGCGAAACCGATGAGTAAGGAAAGTGATGTGAGGGGGACAAAGAAAGGAAAAAGATGCCTAGGAAAAAATCGTACGAATCGACTGACAGTACTTCGGACTTCGACCATCCTCTCTTTTTCTATGTCTCATAAGTGTTACAACGACTCAAGAATCGTTCGAAACCGATGAGTAAGGAAGGTGATGTGAGGGGGACAAAGAAAGGAAAAAGATGCCTAGGGAAAAAATTGTACGAATCGACTGACAGTACTTCGGACTTCGACCACCCCCTATTCTTCTATGTCTTATAAGTGTTACAATGACTCAAGAATCGGGCGAAACCGATGAGTAAGGAAGGAGATGTCAGGGAAGACGAAACAAGGACAACGATGCCTAGGGAAAAAATCATACGAATCGACTGAGAGAACTCCGGACTTAGACCACCCCCTATTCTTCTATATGTCATAAGTGTTACGACTACTCAAGAATCGTGCGAAACCAATGAGGAACGAATGAGATGTGAGGGGGACAAAAAAAGGAAAAAGATGCCTAGAGAAAAAATCGTCTGAATCGACTTAGAGAACTTCGGACTTGGACCACCCCCTATTCTTCATATCTCATAAGTGTTACAACGACTGAAGAATCATTCAAAGCCGATGAGTAAGGAAGGAGATGTTAGGGGGAGGAAACAAGGAAAACGATGTATAGGGAAAAAATCGTACAAATCGACTGACAGTACTTCGGACTTTGACCACCCCCTCTTCTTCTATGTCTCATAAGTGTTACAACGAATCAAGAATCGTGCGAGACCGATGAGTAAGGAAGGTGATGTGAGGGGGACAAAGAAAGGAAAAAGATGCCTACGGAAAAAATCGTACGAATCGACTGACAGTACTTCGGACATCGACCACCCCCTATTCTTCTATGTCTCATAAGTGTTACAATTACTCAAGAATCGGCCGAAACCGATGAGTAAGGAAGGAGATGTCAGGGAAGACGAAACAAGGACAACGATGCCTGGGGAAAAAATCATACGAATCGACTGAGAGAACTCCGGACTTAGACCACCCCCTATTCTTCTATGTCTCATAAGTGTTACAATCACTCAAGAATCGGCCGAAACCGATGAGTAAGGAAGGAGATGTCAGGGGGGACGAAACAAGGAAAACGATGCCTAGGGAAAAAATCATACGAATCGACTGAGAGAACTCCGGACTTCGACCATCCCCTATTCTTCTATATCTCAAAAGTGTTACGACTACTCAAGAATCGTGCGAAACCAATGAGTAATGAAAGACATGTGAGGGGGACAAAAAAAGGAAAAAGATGGCTAGGGAAAAAATCATACGAATCGACTGACAGTACTTCGGACTTCGACAACCCCCTCTTCTTCTATGTCTCATAAGTGTTACAATGACTCAAGAATCGTGCGAAACCGATGAGTAAGGAAAGTGATGTGAGGGGTACAAAGAAAGGAAAAAGATCCCTAGGAAAAAATCGTACGAATCGACTGACAGTACTTCGGACTTCGACCATCCCCTCTTTTTCTATGTCTCATAAGTGTTACAACGACTCAAGAATCGTTCGAAACCGATGAGTAAGGAAGGTGATGTGAGGGGGACAAAGAAAGGAAAAAGATGCCTAGGGAAAAAATTGTACGAATCGACTGACAGTACTTCGGACTTCGACCACCCCCTATTCTTCTATGTCTTATAAGTGTTACAATGACTCAAGAATCGGGCGAAACCGATGAGTAAGGAAGGAGATGTCAGGGAAGACGAAACAAGGACAACGATGCCTAGGGAAAAAATCATACGAATCGACTGAGAGAACTCCGGACTTAGACCACCCCCTATTCTTCTATATGTCATAAGTGTTACGACTACTCAAGAATCGTGCGAAACCAATGAATAACGAAAGAGATGTGAGGGGGACAAAAAAAGGAAAACGATGCCTAGGGAAAAAATCGTACGAATCGACTAAGAGAACTTCGGACTTCGACCACCCCCTATTCTTCTCTGTCTCATAAGTGTTACAATCACTCAAGAATTGGCCGAAACCAATGAGTAAGGAAGGAGATGTCAGGGGGGACGAAACAAGGAAAACGATGCCTAGGGAAAAAATCATACGAATCGACTGAGAGAACTCCGGACTTAGACCACCCCCTATTCTTCTATGTCTCATATGTGTTACAATCACTCAAGAATCGGCCGAAACCGATGAGTAAGGAAGGAGATGTCAGGGGGGACGAAATAAGGAAAACGATGCCTAGGGAAAAAATCGTACGAATCAACTGAGAGAACTTCGGATTTGGACCACCCCCTATTCTTCATATCTCATAAGTGTTACAACGACTGACGAATCATTCAAAGCCAATGAGTAAGGTAGGAGATGTTAGGGGGAGGAAACAAGGAAAACATTGTATAAGGAAAAAATCGTACAAGTCGACTGACAGTACTTCGGACTTCGACCACCCCCTCTTCTTCTATGTCTCATAAGTGTTACAACGACTCAAGAATCGTGCGAAACCGATGAGTAAGGACGGTGATGTGAGGGGGGACAAAGAAAGGAAAAAGATGCCTAGGGAAAAATCGTACGAATCGACTGAGAGAACTTCGTACTTCGACCACCCCCTATTCTTCTATGTCTCATAAGTGTTACAATCACTCAAGAATCGGCCGAAACCGTTGAGTAAGGTAGGAGATGTCAGGGGGGACGAAATAAGGAAACGATGCCTAGGGAAAAAATCATACGAATCGACTGAGAGAACTCCGGACTTCGACCACCCCCTATTCTTCTATATCTCATAAGAGTTACGACTACTCAAGAATCGTGCGAAACCAATGAGTAACGAAATAGATGTGAGGGGGACAAAAAAGGAAAAAGATGCCTAGGGAAAAAATCGTACGAATCGACTGAGAGAACTTCGGACATGGACCACCCCCTATTCTTCATATCTCATTAGTGTTACAACGACTGAAGAATCATTCAAAGCCGATGAGTAAGGAAGGAGATGTTAGGGGGAGGAAACAAGGAAAACGATGTATAGGGAAAAAATCGTACAAATCGACTGACAGTACTTCGGACTTTGACCACCCCCTCTTCTTCTATGTCTCATAAGTGTTACAACGACTCAAGAATCGTGCGAGACCGATGAGTAAGGAAGGTGATGTGAGGGGGACAAAGAAAGGAAAAAGATGCCTACGGAAAAAATCGTACGAATCGACTGACAGTACTTCGGACATCGACCACCCCCTATTCTTCTATGTCTCATAAGTGTTACAATTACCAAGAATCGGCCGAAACCGATGAGTAAGGAAGGAGATGTCAGGGAAGACGAAACAAGGACAACGATGCCTGGGGAAAATATCATACGAATCGACTGAGAGAACTCCGGACTTAGACCACCCCCTATTCTCCTATGTCTCATAAGTGTTACAATCACTCAAGAATCGGCCGAAACCGATGAGTAAGGAAGGAGATGTCAGGGGGGACGAAACAAGGAAAACGATGCCTAGGGAAAAAATCATACGAATCGACTGAGAGAACTCCGGACTTCGACCATCCCCTATTCTTCTATATCTCAAAAGTGTTACGACTACTCAAGAATCGTGCGAAACCAATGAGTAATGAAAGACATGTGAGGGGGACAAAAAAAGGAAAAAGATGGCTAGGGAAAAAATCATACGAATCGACTGACAGTACTTCGGACTTCGACAACCCCCTCTTCTTCTATGTCTCATAAGTGTTACAATGACTCAAGAATCAGTGCGAAACCGATGAGTAAGGAAAGTGATGTGAGGGGGACAAAGAAAGGAAAAAGATGCCTAGGGAAAAAATCGTACGAATCGACTGACAGTACTTCGGACTTCGACCATCCTCTCTTTTTCTATGTCTCATAAGTGTTACAACGACTCAAGAATCGTTCGAAACCGATGAGTAAGGAAGGTGATGTGAGGGGGACAAAGAAAGGAAAAAGATGCCTAGGGAAAAAATTGTACGAATCGACTGACAGTACTTCGGACTTCGACCACCCCCTATTCTTCTATGTCTTATAAGTGTTACAATGACTCAAGAATCGGGCGAAACCGATGAGTAAGGAAGGAGATGTCAGGGAAGACGAAACAAGGACAACGATGCCTAGGGAAAAAATCATACGAATCGACTGAGAGAACTCCGGACTTAGACCACCCCCTATTCTTCTATATGTCATAAGTGTTACGACTACTCAAGAATCGTGCGAAACCAATGAGGAACGAATGAGATGTGAGGGGGACAAAAAAAGGAAAAAGATGCCTAGAGAAAAAATCGTCTGAATCGACTTAGAGAACTTCGGACTTGGACCACCCCCTATTCTTCATATCTCATAAGTGTTACAACGACTGAAGAATCATTCAAAGCCGATGAGTAAGGAAGGAGATGTTAGGGGGAGGAAACAAGGAAAACGATGTATAGGGAAAAAATCGTACAAATCGACTGACAGTACTTCGGACTTTGACCACCCCCTCTTCTTCTATGTCTCATAAGTGTTACAACGACTCAAGAATCGTGCGAGACCGATGAGTAAGGAAGGTGATGTGAGGGGACAAAGAAAGGAAAAAGATGCCTACGGAAAAAATCGTACGAATCGACTGACAGTACTTCGGACATCGACCACCCCCTATTCTTCTATGTCTCATAAGTGTTACAATTACTCAAGAATCGGCCGAAACCGATGAGTAAGGAAGGAGATGTCAGGGAAGACGAAACAAGGACAACGATGCCTGGGAAAAAATCATACGAATCGACTGAGAGAACTCCGGACTTAGACCACCCCCTATTCTTCTATGTCTCATAAGTGTTACAATCACTCAAGAATCGGCCGAAACGATGAGTAAGGAAGGAGATGTCAGGGGGACGAAACAAGGAAAACGATGCCTAGGGAAAAAATCATACGAATCGACTGAGAGAACTCCAGACTTCGACCATCCCCTATTCTTCTATATCTCAAAAGTGTTACGACTACTCAAGAATCGTGCGAAACCAATGAGTAATGAAAGACATGTGAGGGGGACAAAAAAAGGAAAAAGATGGCTAGGGAAAAAATCATACGAATCGACTGACAGTACTTCGGACTTCGACAACCCCCTCTTCTTCTATGTCTCATAAGTGTTACAATGACTCAAGAATCGTGCGAAACGATGAGTAAGGAAAGTGATGTGAGGGGGACAAAGAAAGGAAAAAGTTGCCTAGGGAAAAATCGTACGAATCGACTGACAGTACTTCGGACTTCGACCATCCCCTCTTTTTCTATGTCTCATAAGTGTACAACGACTCAAGAATCGTCTGAAACCGATGAGTAAGGAAGGTGATGTGAGGGGGACAAAGAAAGGAAAAAGATGCCTAGGGAAAAAATTGTACGAATCGACTGACAGTACTTCGGACTTCGACCACCCCCTATTCTTCTATGTCTTATAAGTGTTACAATGACTCAAGAATCGGGCGAAACCGATGAGTAAGGAGGAGATGTCAGGGAAGACGAAACAAGGACAACGATGCCTAGGGAAAAATCATACGAATCGACTGAGAGAACTCCGGACTTAGACCACCCCCTATTCTTCTATATGTCATAAGTGTTACGACTACTCAAGAATCGTGCGAAACCAATGAATAACGAAATAGATGTTGAGGGGACAAAAAAAGGAAACGATGCCTGGGAAAAAATCGTACGAATCGACTGAGAGAACTTCGGACTTCGACCACCCCTATTCTTCTATGTCTCATAAGTGTTACAATCACTCAAGAATCGCCGAAACCAATGAGTAAGGAAGGAGATGTCAGGGGGGACGAAACAAGGAAAACGATGCCTAGGGAAAAAATCATACGAATCGACTGAGAGAACTCCGGACTTCGACCATCCCCTATTCTTCTATATCTCAAAAGTGTTACGACTACTCAAGAATCGTGCGAAACCAATGAGTAATGAAAGACATGTGAGGGGGACAAAAAAGGAAAAAGATGGCTAGGGAAAAAATCATACGAATCGACTGACAGTACTTCGGACTTCGACAACCCCCCCTTCTTCTATGTCTCATGCGAAACCGATGAGTAAGGAAAGTGATGTGAGGGGGACAAAGAAAGGAAAAATATGCCTAGGGAAAAAATCGTACGAATCGACTGACAGTAACTTCGGACTTCGACCATCCTCTCTTTTTCTATGTCTTATAGTGTTACAACGACTCAAGAATCGTTCGAAACCGATGAGTAAGGAAGGTGATGTGAGGGGGACAAAGAAAGGAAAAAGATGCCTAGGGAAAAAATTGTACGAATCGACTGACAGTACTTCGGACTTCGACCACCCCCTATTCTTCTATGTCTTATAAGTGTTACAATGACTCAAGAATCGGGCGAAACCGATGAGTAAGGAAGGAGATGTCAGGGAAGACGAAACAAGGACAACGATGCCTAGGGAAAAAATCATACGAATCGACTGAGAGAACTCCGGACTTAGACCACCCCCTATTCTTCTATATGTCATAAGTGTTACGACTACTCAAGAATCGTGCGAAACCATGAGGAACGAATGAGATGTGAGGGGGACAAAAAAAGGAAAAGATGCCTAGAGAAAAAATCGTCTGAATCGACTTAGAGAACTTCGGACTTGGGACCACCCCCTATTCTTCATATCTCATAAGTGTTACAACGACTGAAGAATCATTCAAAGCCGATGAGTAAGGAAGGAGATGTTAGGGGGAGGAAACAAGGAAAACGATGTATAGGGAAAAAATCGTACAAATCGACTGACAGTACTTCGGACTTTGACCACCCCCTCTTCTTCTATGTCTCATAAGTGTTACAACGACTCAAGAATCGTGCGAGAGACCGATGAGTAAGGAAGGTGATGTGAGGGGGACAAAGAAAGTAAAAGATGCCTACGGAAAAATCGTACGAATCGACTGACAGTACTTCGGACATCGACCACCCCCTATTCTTCTATGTCTCATAAGTGTTACAATTACTCAAGATCGGCCCGAAACCGATGAGTAGGAAGGAGATGTCAGGAAGACGAAACAAGGACAACGATGCCTGGGGAAAAAATCATACAATCGACTGAGAGAACTCCGGACTTAGACCACCCCTAGTTCTTCTATGTCTCAGTAAAGTGCTACAATCACTCAAGAATATAGCCGAAAACCGATGAGTAAGGAAGGAGATGTCAGGGGGGACGGAACAAGGAAACGATGCCTAGGAAAAAATCATACGAATCGACTGAGATGAACTCCAGACTCGACCATCCCCTATCTTCATATATCTCAAAAGTGTTACGACTACTCAAGAATCGTGCGAAACCAATGAGTAATGAAAGACATGTGAGGGGGACAAAAAAGGAAAAAGATGGCTAGGGAAAAAATCATACGAATCGATGACAGTACTTCGGACTTCGACAACCCCCTCTTCTTCTATGTCTCATAAGTGTTACAATGACTCAAGAATCGTGCGAAACGATGAGTAAGGAAAGTGATGTGAGGGGGACAAAGAAAGGAAAAGTTGCCT
>CM038111.1:24796870-24883348 GCA_001642375.2 Mentha longifolia | reverse complement strand
CACCACCTATTCTTCTATATCTCATAAGTGTTACACGACTCAAGAATCGTGCGAAACCGATGAGTAAGGACGGTGATGTGAGGGGGACAAAGAAAGGAAAAAAGATGCCTAGGGAAAAATCGTAGGAATCGAAACTTCAGACTTCGACCACCCCCTATTCTTCTACATCTCATAAGCATTACGACTACTCAAGAAATGTGTGAAACCAATGAGTAACGAAAGAGATGTGAGGGGGACAAAAAAAGGAAAAATATGCCTAGGGAAAAAATCGTACGAATCGACTGACAGTACTTCGTACTTCGACCACCCCCTATTCTTCTCTATCTCATAAGCGTTACGACTACTCAAGAAACGTGTGAAACCAGTGAGTAACGGAAGAGATGTGTTGGGACAAAAAAAGGAAAAAGATGCCTAGGGAAAAAATCGTACGAATCGACTGAGAGAACTTCGGACTTGGACCACCCCCTATTCTTCATATCTCATAAGTGTTACAACGACTGACGAATCATTCAAAGCGATGAGTAAGGAAGGAGATGTTAGGGGGAGGAAACAAGGAAAACGATGTATAGGGAAAAAATCGTACAAATCGACTGACAGTACTTCGGACTTCGACCACCACCTATTCTTCTATATCTCATAAGTGTTACACGACTCAAGAATCGTGCGAAACCGATGAGTAAGGACGGTGATGTGAGGGGGACAAAGAAAGGAAAAAGATGCCTAGGGAAAAATCGTAGGAATCGAAACTTCAGACTTCGACCACCCCCTATTCTTCTACATCTCATAAGCATTACGACTACTCAAGAAATGTGTGAAACCAATGAGTAACGAAAGAGATGTGAGGGGGACAAAAAAAGGAAAAATATGCCTAGGGAAAAATCGTACGAATCGACTGACAGTACTTCGTACTTCGACCACCCCCTATTCTTCTCTATCTCATAAGCGTTACGACTACTCAAGAAACGTGTGAAACCAGTGAGTAACGGAAGAGATGTGTTGGGACAAAAAAAGGAAAAAGATGCCTAGGGAAAAAATCGTACGAATCGACTGAGAGAACTTCGGACTTGGACCACCCCCTATTCTTCATATCTCATAAGTGTTACAACGACTGACGAATCATTCAAAGCCGATGAGTAAGGAAGGAGATGTTAGGGGGAGGAAACAAGGAAAACGATGTATAGGGAAAAAATCGTACAAATCGACTGACAGTACTTCGGACTTCGACCACCACCTATTCTTCTATATCTCATAAGTGTTACCACGACTCAAGAATCGTGCGAAACCGATGAGTAAGGACGGTGATGTGAGGGGGACAAAGAAAGGAAAAAGATGCCTAGGGAAAAATCGTAGGAATCGAAACTTCAGACTTCGACCACCCCCTATTCTTCTACATCTCATAAGCATTACGACTACTCAAGAAATGTGTGAAACCAATGAGTAACGAAAGAGATGTGAGGGGGACAAAAAAAGGAAAAATATGCCTAGGGAAAAAATCGTACGAATCGACTGACAGTACTTCGTACTTCGACCACCCCCTATTCTTCTCTATCTCATAAGCGTTACGACTACTCAAGAAACGTGTGAAACCAGTGAGTAACGGAAGAGATGTGTTGGGACAAAAAAAGGAAAAAGATGCCTAGGGAAAAAATCGTACGAATCGACTGAGAGAACTTCGGACTTGGACCACCCCCTATTCTTCATATCTCATAAGTGTTACAACGACTGACGAATCATTCAAAGCCGATGAGTAAGGAAGGAGATGTTAGGGGGAGGAAACAAGGAAAACGATGTATAGGGAAAAAATCGTACAAATCGACTGACAGTACTTCGGACTTCGACCACCACCTATTCTTCTATATCTCATAAGTGTTACCACGACTCAAGAATCGTGCGAAACCGATGAGTAAGGACGGTGATGTGAGGGGGACAAAGAAAGGAAAAAGATGCCTAGGGAAAAATCGTAGGAATCGAAACTTCAGACTTCGACCACCCCCTATTCTTCTACATCTCATAAGCATTACGACTACTCAAGAAATGTGTGAAACCAATGAGTAACGAAAGAGATGTGAGGGGGACAAAAAAAGGAAAAATATGCCTAGGGAAAAAATCGTACGAATCGACTGACAGTACTTCGTACTTCGACCACCCCCTATTCTTCTCTATCTCATAAGCGTTACGACTACTCAAGAAACGTGTGAAACCAGTGAGTAACGGAAGAGATGTGTTGGGACAAAAAAAGGAAAAAGATGCCTAGGGAAAAAATCGTACGAATCGACTGAGAGAACTTCGGACTTGGACCACCCCCTATTCTTCATATCTCATAAGTGTTACAACGACTGACGAATCATTCAAAGCCGATGAGTAAGGAAGGAGATGTTAGGGGGAGGAAACAAGGAAAACGATGTATAGGGAAAAAATCGTACAAATCGACTGACAGTACTTCGGACTTCGACCACCACCTATTCTTCTATATCTCATAAGTGTTACCACGACTCAAGAATCGTGCGAAACCGATGAGTAAGGACGGTGATGTGAGGGGGACAAAGAAAGGAAAAAGATGCCTAGGGAAAAATCGTAGGAATCGAAACTTCAGACTTCGACCACCCCCTATTCTTCTACATCTCATAAGCATTACGACTACTCAAGAAATGTGTGAAACCAATGAGTAACGAAAGAGATGTGAGGGGGACAAAAAAAGGAAAAATATGCCTAGGGAAAAAATCGTACGAATCGACTGACAGTACTTCGTACTTCGACCACCCCCTATTCTTTTATATCTCATAAGCGTTACGACTACTCAAGAAACGTGTGAAACCAGTGAGTAACGGAAGAGATGTGATGGCACAAAAAAAGGAAAAAGATGCCTAGGGAAAAAATCGTACGAATCGACTGAGATAACTTTGGATTTGGATCACCCCCTATTCTTCATATCTCATAAGTGTTACAACGACTGACGAATCATTCAAAGCCGATGAGTAAGGAAGGAGATGTTAGGGGGAGGAAACAAGGAAAACGATATATAGGGAAAAAATCGTACAAATCGACTGACAGTACTTCGGACTTCGACCACCACCTATTCTTCAATATCTCATAAGTGTTACCACGACTCAAGAATCGTGCGAAACCGATGAGTAAGGGGGGGGATGTGAGGGGGACAAAAAAAGGAAAAAGATGCCTAGGGAAAAAATCGTACGAATCGACTGAGAGAACTTCGGACTTCGACAACCCCCTATTCTTCTTTGTCTCATAAGTGTTACAATCACTCAAGAATCAGCCGAAACCGATGAGTAAGGAAGGAGATGTCCGGGGGGACGAAACAAGGAAAACGATGCCTAGAGAAAAAATCATACGAATCGACTGAGAGAACTCCGGACTTAGACCACCCCCTATTCTTCTATATCTCATAAGTGTTACCACGACTCAAGAATCGTGCGAAACCGATGAGTAAGGACGGTGATGTGAGGGGGACAAAGAAAGGAAAAAGATGCCTAGGGAAAAAATCATAGGAATCGACTGAGAGAACTTCAGACTTCGACCACCCCCTATTCTTCTACATCTCATAAGCATTACGACTACTCAAGAAATGTGTGAAACCAATGAGTAACGAAAGAGATGTGAGGGGGACAAGAAAAGGAAAAAGATGCCTAGGGAAAAAATCGTACGAATCGACTGAGAGAACTTCGGACTTGGACCACCCCCTATTCTTCATATCTCATAAGTGTTACAACGACTGACGAATCATTCAAAGCCGATGCGTAAGGAAGGAGATGTTAGGGGGAGGAAACAAGGAAAACGATGTATAGGGAAAAAATCGTACAAATCGACTGACAGTACTTCGGACTTCGACCACCACCTATTCTTCAATATCTCATAAGTGTTACCACGACTCAAGAATCGTGTGAAACCGATGAGAAAGAACGGTGATGTGAGGGGGACAAAGAAAGGAAAAAGATGCCTAGGGAAAAATCGTACGAATCGACTGAGAGAACTTCAGACTTCGACCACCCCCTATTCTTCTACATCTCATAAGCATTACGACTACTCAAGAAATGTGTGAAACCAATGAGTAACGAAAGAGATGTGAGGGGGACAAAAAAAGGAAAAAGATGCCTAGGGAAAAAATCGTACGAATCGACTGAGAGAACTTCGGACTTGGACCACCCCCTATTCTTCATATCTCATAAGTGTTACAACGAATGACGAATCATTCAAAGCCGATGCGTAAGGAAGGAGATGTTAGGGGGAGGAAACAAGGAAAACGATATATAGGGAAAAAATCATACGAATCGACTGAGAGAACTCCGGGCTTCGACCACCCCCTATTCTTCTATATCTCATAAGCGTTACGACTACTCAAGAAACGTGTGAAACCAGTGAGTAACGGAAGAGATGTGTTGGGACAAAAAAAGGAAAAAGATGCCTAGGGAAAAAATCGTACGAATCGACTGAGAGAACTTCGGACTTGGACCACCCCCTATTCTTCATATCTCATAAGTGTTACAACGACTGACGAATCATTCAAAGCCGATGTGTAAGGAAGGAGATGTTAGGGGGAGGAAACAAGGAAAACGATGTATAGGGAAAAAATCGTACAAATCGACTGACAGTACTTCGGACTTCGACCACCACCTATTCTTCTATATCTCATAAGTGTTACCACGACTCAAGAATCGTGCGAAACCGATGAGTAAGGACGGTGATGTGAGGGGGACAAAGAAAGGAAAAAGATGCCTAGGGAAAAAATCATAGGAATCGACTGAGAGAACTTCAGACTTCGACCACCCCCTATTCTTCTACATCTCATAAGCATTACGACTACTCAAGAAATGTGTGAAACCAATGAGTAACGAAAGAGATGTGAGGGGGACAAAAAAAGGAAAATATGCCTAGGGAAATAATCGTACGAATCGACTGAGAGAACTTCGGACTTGGACCACCCCCTATTCTTCATATCTCATAAGTGTTACAACGACTGACGAATCATTCAAAGCCGATGAGTAAGGAAGGAGATGTTAGGGGGAGGAAACAAGGAAAACGATATATAGGGAAAAAATCGTACAAATCGACTGACAGTACTTCGAACTTTAACCACCCCCTCTTCTTCTATGTCTCATAAGTGTTACAACGACTGAAGAATCATTCCAAGCCGATGAGTAAGGAAGTAGATGTTAGGGGAGGAAACAAGGAAAACGATGCTTAGGGAAAAAATCGTACTAATCGAGTGAGAGAACTTTGGACTTGGACCACCCCCTATTTTTCTATATCTCATCAGTGTTACAATGACTGAAGAATCGTTTGAAACCGATGTTTAAGGAAGGAGATGTCAGGCGGACGAAACAAGGAAAATGATGCGTAGGGAAAAAATCGTATGAATCGACTGACAGTACTTCGGACTTCGACCACCCCCTCTTCTTCTATGTCTCATAAGTGTTACAACGACTCAAGAATCGTGCGAAACCGATGAGTAAGGAAGGTGATGTGAGGGGGACAAAGAAAGGAAAAAGATGTCTAGGGAAAAAATCGTACAAATTGACAGACAGTACTTCAGACTTCAACCACCTCCTATTCTTTTATGTCTCATAAGTGTTACAATTACTTAAGAATCGGCCGAAACCGATGAGTAAGGAAGTAAATGTCAGGGAAGACGAAACGAGGAAAATGATGCCTAGGGAAAAAATCATACGAATCGAGTGAGAGAACTCCGGAATTAGACCACCCCCTATTCTTCTATATGTCATACGTGTGACGACTACTCAAGAATCGTGCGAAACCAATGAGAAACGAAAGAGATGTGAGGGGGACAAAAAAAGGAAAACGATGACTAGGGAAAAAATCGTACGAATCGACTGAGAGAACTTCGGACTTCGACCACCCCCTATTCTTCTATATCTCATAAGAGTTACGACTACTCAAGAATCGTGCGAAACCAATGTGTAACGAAAGAGATGTGAGGGGGACAACAAAAGGAAAAAGATGCCTAGGGAAAAAATCGTACGAATCGACTGAGAGAACTTCGGACTTGGACCACCCCCTATTCTTCAAATCTCATAAGTGTTACAACGACTGACGAATCATTCAAAGCCGATGAGTAAGGTAGGAGATGTTAGGGGGAGGAAACAAGGAAAACGATGTATAAGGAAAAATCGTACAAATCGACTGACAGTACTTCGGACTTCGACCACTCCCTCTTCTTCTATGTCTCATAAGTGTTACAACGACTCAAGAATCGTGCGAAACCGATGAGTAAGGACGGTGATGTGAGAGGGACAAAGAAAGGAAAAAGATGCCTAGGGAAAAATCGTACAAATCGACAGACAGTACTTCAGACTTCAACCACCTCCTATTCTTTTATGTCTCATAACTGTTACAATTACTCAAGAATCGGCCGAAACCGATGAGTAAGGAAGTAGATGTCAGGGAAGACGAAACAAGGAAAACGATGCCTAGGGAAACACTCATACGAATCGAGTGAGAGAACTCCGGAATTAGACCACCCCCTATTCTTCTATATGTCATACGTGTCACGACTACTCAAGAATCGTGCGAAACCAATGAGAAATGAAAGAGATGTGAGGGGGACAAAAAAAGGAAAACGATGCCTAGGGAAAAAATCGTACGAATCGAATGAGAGAACTTCGGACTTCGACCACCCCCTATTCTTCTCTGTCTCATAAGTGTTACAATCACTCAAGAATCGGCCGAAACCAATGAGTAAGGAAGGAGATGTCAGGGGGGACGAAACAAGGAAAACGATGCCTAGGGAAAAATCATACGAATCGACTGAGAGAACTCCGGACTTCGACCACCCCCTATTCTTCTAGATCTCATAAGAGTTACGACTACTCAAGAATCGTGCGAAACCAATGAGTAACGAAAGAGATGTGAGGGGGACAAAAAAAAGGAAAAAAATGCCTAGGGAAAAAATCGTACGAATCGACTGAGAGAAGTTCGGACTTGGACCACCCCCTATTCTTCATATCTCATAAGAGTTACGACTACTCAAGAATCGTGCGAAACCGATGAGAAAGGAAGGAGATGTTAGGGGGAGGAAACAAGGAAAACGATGTATAGGGAAAAAATCATACAAATCGACAGACAGTACTTCGGACTTCGACCACCCCCTATTTTTCTATATCTCATAAGTGTTACCACGACTCAAGAATCGTGCGACACCAATGAGTAAGGGGGGAGATGTGAGGGGGAGAAAAAAAGGAAAAAGATGCCTAGGGAAAAAATCATACGAATCGACTGACAGTACTTCGGACTTCGACCACCCCCTATTCTTCTATGTCTCATAAGTGTTACAATCACTCAAGAATCAGCCGAAACCGATTAGTAAGGAAGGAGATGTCAGGGGGGACGAAACAATTAAAACAATGCCTAGGGAAAAAATCATACGAATCGACTGAGAGAACTCCGGACTTCGACCACCCCCTATTCTTCTATATCTCATAAGCGTTACGACTACTCAAGAAACGTGTGAAACCAGTGAGTAACGGAAGAGATGTGATGGGACAAAAAAAGGAAAAAGATGCCTAGGGAAAAAATCGTACGAATCGACTGAGAGAACTTCGGACTTGGACCACCCCCTATTCTTCATATCTCATAAGTGTTACAACGACTGACGAATCATTCAAAGCCGATGAGTAAGGAAGGAGATGTTAGGGGGAGGAAACAAGGAAAACGATGTATAGGGAAAAAATCGTACAAATCGACTGACAGTACTTCCGACTTCGACCACCACCTATTCTTCTATATATCTCATAAGTGTTACCACGACTCAAGAATCGTGCGAAACCGATGAGTAAGGACGGTGATGTGAGGGGGACAAAGAAAGGAAAAAGATGCCTAGGGAAAAAATCGTAGGAATCGACTGAGAGAACTTCAGACTTCGACCACCCCCTATTCTTCTACATCTCATAAGCATTACGACTACTCAAGAAATGTGTGAAACCAATGAGTAACGAAAGAGATGTGAGGGGGACAAAAAAAGCTAAAATATGCCTAGGGAAAAAATCGTACGAATCGACTGAGAGAACTTCGGACTTGGACCACCCCCTATTCTTCATATCTCATAAGTGTTACAACGACTGACTAATCATTCAAAGCCGATGAGTAAGGAAGGAGATGTTAGGGAGATGTTAGGGGGAGGAATCAAGGAAAACGATGTATAGGGAAAAAATCGTACAAATCGACTGACAGTACTTCGGACTTCGACCACCACCTATTCTTCTATATCTCATAAGTATTACCACGACTCAAGAATCGTGCGAAACCAATGAGTAAGGACGGTGATGTGAGGGGGACAAAGAAAGGAAAAAGATGCCTAGGGAAAAAATCGTACGAATCGACTGAGAGAACTTCAGACTTCGACCACCCCCTATTCTTCTACATCTCATAAGCATTACGACTACTCAAGAAATGTGTGAAACCAATGAGTAACGAAAGAGATGTGAGGGGGACAAAAAAGGAAAAAGATCCTAGGGAAAAAATCGTACGAATCGACTGAGAGAACTTCGGACTTGGACCACCCCCTATTCTTCATATCTCATAAGTGTTACAACGACTGACGAATCATTCAAAGCCAATGAGTAAGGAAGGAGATGTTAGGGAGATGTTAGGGGGAGGAAACAAGGAAAACGATATATAGGGAAAAAATCGTACAAATCGACTGACAGTACTTCGGACTTCGACCACCCCCTCTTCTTCTATGTCTCATAAGTGTTACAACTACTGAAGAATCATTCAAAGCCGATGAGTAAGCAAGTAGATGTTAGGGGGAGGAAACAAGGAAAACGATGCTTAGGGAAAAAATCGTACTAATCGAGTGAGAGAACTTCGGACTTGGACCACCCCCTATTTTTCTATATCTCATAAGTGTTACAATAACTGAAGAATCGTTTGAAACCGATGAGTAAGGAAGGAGATGTCAGGCGGACGAAACAAGGAAAATGATGCGTAGGGAAAAAATCGTACGAATCGACTGACAGTACTTCGGACTTCGACCACCCCTCTTCTTCTATGTCTCATAAGTGTTACAACGACTCAAGAATCGTGCGAAACCGATGAGTAAGGACGGTGATGTGAGGGGGACAAAGAAAGAAAAAAGATGCCTAAGGAAAAAATCGCACAAATCGACAGACAGTACTTCAGACTTCAACCACCTCCTATTCTTTTATGTCTCATAAGTGTTACAATTACTCAAGAATCGGCCGAAACCGATGAGTAAGGAAGTAGATGTCAGGGAAGACGAAACAAGGAAAACGATGCCTAGGGAAAAAATCATACCAATCGAGTGAGAGAACTCCGGAATTAGACCACCCCCTATTCTTCTATATGTCATACGTGTGACGACTACTCAAGAATCGTGCGAAACCAATGAGAAACGAAAGAGATGTGAGGGGGACAAAAAAAGGAAAATGATGCCTAGGGAAAAAATCGTACGAATCGACTGAGAGAACTTCGGACTTCGACCACCCCCTATTCTTCTCTGTCTCATAAGTGTTACAATCACTCAAGAATCAGCCGAAACCGATGAATAAGGAAGGAGATGTCAGGGGGGACGAAACAATTAAAACGATGCCTACGGAAAAAATCATACGAATCGATTGAGAGAACTCCGGACTTCGACCACCCCTATTCTTCTATATCTCATAAGCGTTACGACTACTCAAGAAACGTGTGAAACCAGTGAGTAACGGAAGAGATGTGATGGGACAAAAAAAGGAAAAAGATGCCTAGGGAAAAAATCGTACGAATCGACTGAGAGAACTTCGGACTTGGACCACCCCCTATTCTTCATATCTCATAAGTGTTACAACGACTGACGAATCATTCAAAGCCGATGAGTAAGGAAGGAGATGTTAGGGAGATGTTAGGGGGAGGAAACAAGGAAAACGATATATAGGGAAAAAATCGTACAAATCGACTGACAGTACTTCGGACTTCGACCACCCCCTCTTCTTCTATGTCTCATAAGTGTTACAACTACTGAAGAATCATTCAAAGCCGATGAGTAAGCAAGTAGATGTTAGGGGGAGGAAACAAGGAAAACGATGCTTAGGGAAAAAATCGTACTAATCGAGTGAGAGAACTTTGGACTTGGACCACCCCCTATTTTTCTATATCTCATAAGTGTTACAATGACTGAAGAATCGTTTGAAACCGATGAGTAAGGAAGGAGATGTCAGGCGGACGAAACAAGGAAAATGATGCGTAGGGAAAAAATCGTACGAATCGACTGACAGTACTTCGGACTTCGACCACCCCTCTTCTTCTATGTCTCATAAGTGTTACAACGACTCAAGAATCGTGCGAAACCGATGAGTAAGGACGGTGATGTGAGGGGGACAAAGAAAGGAAAAAGATGCCTAAGGAAAAAATCGCACAAATCGACAGACAGTACTTCAGACTTCAACCACCTCCTATTCTTTTATGTCTCATAAGTGTTACAATTACTCAAGAATCGGCCGAAACCGATGAGTAAGGAAGTAGATGTCAGGGAAGACGAAACAAGGAAAACGATGCCTAGGGAAAAAATCATACCAATCGAGTGAGAGAACTCCGGAATTAGACCACCCCCTATGCTTCTATATGTCATACGTGTGACGACTACTCAAGAATCGTGCGAAACCAATGAGAAACGAAAGAGATGTGAGGGGGACAAAAAAAGGAAAATGATGCCTAGGGAAAAAATCGTACGAATCGACTGAGAGAACTTCGGACTTCGACCACCCCCTATTCTTCTCTGTCTCATAAGTGTTACAATCACTCAAGAATCAGCCGAAACTGATGAGTAAGGAAGGAGATGTCAGGGGGGACGAAACAATTAAAACGATGCCTACGGAAAAAATCATACGAATCGACTGAGAGAACTCCGGACTTCGACCACCCCCTATTCTTCTATATCTCATAAGCGTTACGACTACTCAAGAAACGTGTGAAACCAGTGAGTAACGGAAGAGATGTGATGGGACAAAAAAAGGAAAAAGATGCCTAGGGAAAAAATCATACGAATCGACTGAGAGAACTTCGGACTTGGACCACCCCCTATTCTTCATATCTCATAAGTGTTACAACGACTGACGAATCATTCAAAGCCGATGAGTAAGGAAGGAGATGTTAGGGGGAGGAAACAAGGAAAACGATGTATAGGGAAAAAATCGTACAAATCGACTGAGAGAACTTCGTACTTCGACCACCCCCTATTCTTCTATATCTCATAAGTGTTACAATCACTCAAGAATCGGCCGAAACCGATGAGTAAGGAAGGAGATGTCAGGGGGGACGAAACAAGGAAAACGATGCCTAGGGAAAAAATTATACGAATCGACTGAGAGAACTCCGGACTTCGACCACCCCCTATTCTTCTATATCTCATAAGAGTTACGACTACTCAAGAATCGTGCGAAACCAATGAGTAACGAAAGAGATGTGAGGGGGACAAAAAAATGAAAAAGATGCCTAGGGAAAAAATCGTACGAATCAACTGAGAGAACTTCGGACTTGGACAACCCCCTATTCTTCATATCTCATAAGTGTTACAACGACTGAAGAATCATTCAAAGCCGATGAGTAAGGTAGGAGATGTTAGGGGGAGGAAACAAGGAAAACGATGTATAAGGAAAAAATCGTACAAATCGACTGACAGTACTTCGGACTTCGACCACCCCCTCTTCTTTTATGTCTCATAAGTGTTACAACGACTCAAGAATCGTGCGAAACCGATGAGTAAGGACGGTGATGTGAGGGGGACAAAGAAAGGAAAAAGATGCCTAGGGAAAAAATCGTACGAATCGACTGAGAGAACTTCGTACTTCGACCACCCCCTATTCTTCTATATCTCATAAGTGTTACAATCACTCAAGAATCGGCCGAAACCGATGAGTAAGGAAGGAGATGTCAGGGGGGACGAAATAAGGAAAACGATGCCTAGGGAAAAAATCATACGAATCGACAGAGAGAACTCCGGACTTCGACCACCCCCTATTCTTCTATATCTCATAAGAGTTACGACTACTCAAGAATCGTGCGAAACCAATGAGTAACGAAAGAGATGTGATGGGACAAAAAAAGGAAAAAGATGCCTAGGGAAAAAATCGTACGAATCGACTGAGAGAACTCCGGACTTGGACCACCCCCTATTCTTCATATCTCATAAGTGTTACAACGACTGACGAATCATTCAAAGCCGATGAGTAAGATAGGAGATGTTAGGGGGAGGAAACAAGGAAAACGACATATAATAAAAAATCGTACAAATCGACTGACAGTATTTCGGACTTCGACCACCACCTATTCTTCTATATCTCATAAGTTTTACCACGACTCAAGAATCGTGCGAAACCGATGAGTAACGACGGTGATGTGAGGGGGACAAAGAAACGAAAAGGATGCCTAGGGAAAAAATCGTACGAATCGACTGAGAGAACTTCAGACTTCGACCACCCCCTATTCTTCTATGTCTCATAAGTGTTTACAATCACTCAAGAATCGGCCGAAATCGATGAGTAAGGAAGGAGATGTCAGGGGGGACGAAACAAGGAAAACGATGCCTAGGGAAAAAATCATACGAATCGACTGAGAGAACTCCGGACTTCGACCACCCCCTATTCTTCTACATCTCATAAGCATTACGACTACTCAAGAAATGTGTGAAACCAATGAGTAACGAAAGAGATGTGAGGGGGACAAAAAAAGGAAAAAGTTGCCTACGGAAAAAATCGTACGAATCGACTAAGAGAACTTCGGACTTAGACCACCCCCTATTCTTCATATCTCATAAGTGTTACAACGACTGACGAATCATTCAAAGCCGATGAGTAAGGAAGGAGATGTTAGGGGGAGGAAACAAGGAAAACGTTATATAGGGAAAAAATCGTACAAATCGACTGACAGTACTTCGGACTTCGACCACCCCCTCTTCTTCTATGTCTCATAAGTGTTACAACGACTGAAAAATCATTCAAAGCCAATGAGTAAGGAAGTAGATGTTAGGGGGAGGAAACAAGGAAAACGATGTATAGGGAAAAAATCGTACAAATCGACTGACAGTACTTCGGACTTCGACCACCCCCTCTTCTTCTATGTCTCATAAGTGTTACAACGACTGAAAAATCATTCAAAGCCAATGAGTAAGGAAGTAGATGTTAGGGGGAGGAAACAAGGAAAACGATGTATAGGGAAAAAATCGTACAAATCGACTGACAGTACTTCGGACTTCGACCACCCCCTCTTCTTCTATGTCTCATAAGTGTTACAACGACTGAAGAATCATTCAAAGCCGATGAGTAAGGAAGTAGATGTTAGGGGGAGGAAACAAGGAAAACGATGTATAGGGAAAAAATCGTACAAATCGACTGACAGTACTTCGGACTTCGACTACCCCCTATTCTTCTATATCTCATAAGTGTTACCACGACTCAAGAATCGTGCGAAACCGATGAGTAAGGGGGGAGATGTGAGGGGGACAAAAAAAGGAAAAAGATGCCTAGGGAAAAAATCGTACGAATCGACTGACAGTACGTCGTACTTCGACAACCCCCTATTCTTCTATGTCTCATAAGTGTTACAATCACTCAAGAATCGGCCGAAACCGACGTGTAAGGAAGGAGATGTCAGGGGGGACGAAACAAGGAAAATGATGCCTAGGGAAAAAATCACACGAATCGACTGAGAGAACTTCGGAATTAGACCACCCCCTATTCTTCTATATGTCATACGTGTGACGACTACTCAAGAATCGTGCGAAACCAATGAGAAACGAAAGGGATGTGAGGGGGACAAAAAAAGGAAAACGATGCCTACGGAAAAAATCGTACGAATCGACTGAGAGAACTTCGGACTTCGACCATCCCCTATTCTTCTCTGTCTCATAAGTGTTACAATCACTCAAGAATCGGCCGAAACCAATGAGTAAGGAAGGAGATGTCAGGGGGGACGAAACAAGGAAAACGATACGAATCGACTGAGAGAACTCCGGACATCGACCACCCCCTATTCTTCAAAATCTCATAAGCGTTACGACTACTCAAGAAACGTGTAAAACCAGTGAGTAACGAAAGACATGTGATGGGACAAAAAAAGGAAAAAGATGCCTAGGGAAAAAATCGTACGAATCGACTGAGAGAACTTCGGACTTGGACCACCCCCTATTCTTCATATCTCATAAGTGTTACAACGACTGACGAATCATTCAAACCCGATGAGTAAGGTAGGAGATGTTAGGGGGAGGAAGCAAGGAAAACGACATATAAGGAAAAAATCGTACAAATCGACTGACAGTACTTCGGACTTCGACCACCCCCTCTTCTTCTATGTCTCATAAGTGTTACAACGACTCAAGAATCGTGCGAAACCGATGAGTAAGGACGGTGATGTGAGGGGGACAAAGAAAGGAAAAGATGCCTAGGGAAAAAATTGTACGAATCGACTGAGAGAACTTCGGACTTGGACAACCCCCTATTCTTCATATCTCATAAGTGTTACAACGACTGAAGAATCATTCAAAGCCGATGAGTAAGGTAGGAGATGTTAGGGGGAGGAAACAAGGAAAACGATGTATAAGGAAAAAATCGTACAAATCGACTGACAGTACTTCGGACTTCGACCACCCCCTCTTCTTTTATGTCTCATAAGTGTTACATCGACTCAAGAATCGTGCGAAACCGATGAGTAAGGACGGTGATGTGAGGGGGACAAAGAAAGGAAAAAGATGCCTAGGGAAAAAATCGTACGAATCGACTGAGAGAACTTCGTACTTCGACCACCCCCTATTCTTCTATATCTCATAAGTGTTACAATCACTCAAGAATCGGCCGAAACCGATGAGTAAGGAAGGAGATGTCAGGGGGGACGAAACAAGGAAAACGATGCCTAGGGAAAAAATCATACGAATCGACAGAGAGAACTTCGGACTTCGACCACCCCCTATTCTTCTATATCTCATAAGAGTTACGATTACTCAAGAATCGTGCGAAACCAATGAGTAACGAAAGAGATGTGAGGGGGACAAAAAAAGGAAAAAGATGCCTAGGGAAAAAATCGTACGAATCGACTGAGAGAACTCCAGACTTCGACCACCCCCTATTCTTCTATGTCTCATAAGTGTTACAATCACTCAAGAATCGGACGAAACCGATGAGTAACGAAGGAGATATCAGGGGGGACGAAATAAGGAAAACGATGCCTAGGGAAAAAATAATTGACTAACAGTACTTCGGACTTCGACCACCACCTATTCTTATATATCTCATAAGTGTTACCACGACTCAAGAATCGTGCGAAACCGATGAGTAAGTGATGCGATCACAATACGCGGAAGCTGAGAATCGAACAACGTCAGACACGGAAGATTCAATCCAAATATAACTATGAAAAAATCGAATGACAGGGAACCTGAATTTCTACCCAAATTACACTGAATAGGCGTCGACAGAAACCTAAGCAATTCAATTCCGATTAAGCTCAAATTTTAACACGAGTTACAACTTAGGGTTATGAAGAACATATCCAAAATTCAGCGAAAACGCACGAGTAGTTTTTGTTTTGGCACGGTGGTCAATTTCAGGACGAGTTAGGGTTTCCAAAAACGGATCTGAAATTAATCTAAGGCTTTTCTGGGATGGAATAGCTACAGGATCGATGTAGGATGGATATTTATGATATATGAACGATGATGAATGGCTGGAAACGAAAAGAACACGAATTGCAGAATTCGAACGGAAACAAATTGTGAATCTTACCCGAAACGAACCCCGGATCTACGTGAATCCGAAACGCGTTTATGGAGCAATCTTCGTGGCTCGACTAACCCGGATACTACGAGATATCACGAACGAGTCGATGAATTCAAGTTTGAGATCGCCAATATCAAACTCTACCTAAGGAACGATTTGTTGTGTGAGACAAGAGAATAGCGTAAAGCTGTTTTTTCATTCAATCAAGTCTGTTTCAAAGTATGAACGAAAATTAACATAAATACTAATCTAATTCCTAAGCTAGGTAGGTTTTCGAAATTAGCAAGGCTTGGGCTTGATAATTTCGGACTCCTTAATTAAATATAACTGGGCCAATTAATCACCTAAACATGTTGTGATAATTGGACTAAACTAAATTAAAAATTAAGAAAATTTATTTTCTTGGACTTGTCTTCCTTTTCTTCAATGATGGACGCCCAAAAAATCTTCATCTTCAACACTTGTTAAATTCACCAACTTGTATTGATGAAATTCAACTCCATCATTTGCCAATCTCTTCGAAATGTAGCATTGCAAATAACCTTGCAGCTTCTTGGCTCTCGACCTCGTCACTGCTCCTCCGAGCTGCAAGTCCCGATTGGTCTCTTCAATGCTAAATCCCGTCTCATCATTCCCCCCTGCTAAAAAGAATTCGTCCTCGAATTCAAGTCCTCCTCGACATCTTGATCATCTACAGGAAACGGAGATAAATCAGCCACATTAAAAGTGGAGGAACACTTATACTCACCTGGAAGATCAATGCAGTATGCATTGTCATTGACTCGCTCAACCACGGAGAATGGTCCATCGCCACGAGGCATCAGCTTCGACTTCCTCAAGTTAGGAAAACGTCCCGGGCTGAAGTGTATCCAAACCTTATCACCAGGTTTGAACAATACTTGCTTGCGGTGGGCGTTCGCCTTTGTTGCGTTCTTAACACCTTGAAGCTCGATCCTCTGTTTCACTTTAGCATGCATCTCTCGAACCTGTACAGCTCTATGAGAACCTTGCAAACTCGAAAGATGATCAGTAGGCAAAGGAATAAGATCCGTTGGTGTCAACGGATTAAATCCATAAACAACCTCAAATGGAGACATGTGTGTAGAAGAATGCACAACTCTGTTATAAGCAAATTCAGCAAATGGTAAGCACTCTTCCCATGACTTAAGATTGTTTTTAACTAAAGCACGAAGTAAAGTACCTAGCGTTCTATTAACCACTTCAGTTTGACCATCCGTTTGAGGATGACATGCAGTAGAAAATAACAGCTTAGTACCTAACTTTCCCCATAAGACACGCCAAAAATGTCCCAAAAACTTAGAATCCCTATCAGACACAATAGTCCTAGGCATGCCATGCAGTCTAACTACTTCACGGAAGAACAGATTAGCAATATGAACAGCATCGTCAGTTTTTCTGCAAGCAATAAAATGAGACATTTTGGAGAATCTATCGACTACTACAAACACAGAATCTTTGCCAGACTTAGACCTAGGCAAACCAAGAATAAAATCCATAGATATGTCAATCCAAGGTGCAGAAGGTGCAGGTAGTGGAGTGTACAAACCAAATGGATTAGAACTAGATTTAGCCTTTTTACAAGTAATGCATCTAGCACAGACTCTCTCGACATCTCTCTTCATGCGAGGCCAATAAAAATGTTCATGCAATAGACTCAATGTCTTCGCAACACCAAAATGACCCATAAGACCCCCCGCATGAGATTCTAACACAAATAATTCCCTCATAGAACAATTAGGGACACATAACTTCGAATCCCTAAACAAGAAACCCTCAGACACATAGTACGAGTCAACAACCCTAGATTTTCCATCACATGAAGCAAAGATAGGTCCAAAGAAAGGATCATTCACATAAAAGCTCTTAATATGCTCAAGACCTAAACATTGCGCATGCATAACAGAAATCAATGCGTACCTGCGGGAAAGAGCATCAGCAACCACATTCTCTTCTCCTTTCTTGTACTTGATCACATAGAGAAATGACTCTATAAACTCCACCCATCGAGCATGGCGTGAGTTTAAGCTCTGCTGACCCTTCAAATGCTTCAAGGACTCGTGATCAGTGTGAATCACAAACTCTTTCGGCCTCAAGTAGTGCTGCCAAGTCTCCAAAGACCTCTTCAGTGCATACAACTCCTTATCGTACTTAGAGTACCTAAGGGCTGCTCCATTCAGCTTCTCACTAAAATAGGCAACCGGTTTTCTTTCCTGCATCAAAACAGCACCAATCCCTATACCCGAGGCATCACACTCAATTTCAAACATTTTATCAAAATCAGGCAAAACCAACACAGGAGCATTACACAATTTCGATTTCAACAAGTTAAAAGCATGCTCTTGGGCTTTGCCCCACTCAAACTTCCTATCTTTCCTACTCAACTCAGTCAATGGTGCAGCAATAGATGAAAAATCACTCACAAAGCGACGATAAAATCCTGCTAAACCATGGAAAGACCTAACATCAGCACATGACTTATGCGTTGGCCACTCCTCTATAGCCTTCACCTTCGTCCTATCAACTTCTATTCCACGACTACTCACAACAAAACCAAGAAATATAACCTCATCCATACAGAATGTACACTTAGACAAATTAACATATAATTTTGCATCACGCAGCAACACAAACACATGCCTAAGATGTCTAACATGCTCATCAACACAAGTACTATAGACAAGGATATCATCAAAATATACCACCACATATTTCCCTATGACTTCACGCAAAACATGGTTCATTAGACGCATAAACGTACTAGGGGCATTAGTAAGGCCAAACGGCATCACAAGCCATTCATACAGTCCATGCTTCATTTTGAACGCAGTTTTCCACTCATCTCCCTCACTCATTCTCACTTGAAAATATCCAGAACGCAAATCAATTTTTGAAAAGACAGACGCTCCAGACAACTCATCTAACATGTCATCTAACCGAGGGATAGGGAAGCGATACTTTACCGTTATCTTGTTGATAGCTCGGCAGTCCATGCACATGCGCCATTCATTGTTCTTCTTTGGTACGAGGATGACAGGCACTGCGCACGGTGACAAGCTCTCTCTAATTTGCTTCTTCTCCAGCAACTCCTTGACCTGACGGTCAATCTCCTTGGTTTCCTCAGGGCTGGTACGGTAGGCGGGTCTGTTTGGAAGGACTGCTCCCGGCTGGAAGTCGATCTGGTGCTCAATTCCTCGAATCGGCGGCAGACCACTAGGAATTTCGTCCGGGAAAACATCCTTGAACTCCTCCATCAACGGCTGCAAAACAGAAGGAATAACAACATCAGGAGTATCATTAGCCTTAAAATTAACTAGAACGATAGCATTACCTGATTTAATGGCGGTCTGAACTCCTCTTACACCGATGAACAAATTCCGGTGCGCCGTATCTAAACTGGAAGGAATGGTAACTTGGGCAGCCTTAGCCTTCGGAAGGCCCTTGGTTCCCTTAGTACACTGAGACTCTGCTGTGGACTGTCCAGATTGGATTGGCTGCTTGCTCTCAGCACGTTTCTCCTTCTCTTCTTTGTACTTCTCTGTTGAGACGATGAAGACATATCAAGAGGTGGGGTAGACGACTTGAGTGGGCTGTCTTGATTCTTGGAACCGTCTCCAGATTTCATGGTACCTGCAAAACGAACAAACGTGAAAGAAAACAAGTAAAATCCTCACAGTTCCTCACAATCACTCGTTTGTTCTCTCAGATTTTTTTTTTTTAATCACTCGTGTATGTCACTCAGATCACTCGTGTATGTCACTCAATTTGCAGTCACTACAGTCTCTAAACCTCAAATCCTTAGCAGAACTGATGTGGAATCCTCGGCTTGAATCAAGAACTCGAACTTGACTCTCGGCTTGGATCACAGGTAAGAAAGAAACACAAAGTTGCTGCAATGTGGGGTAAAATTCACGGCAAGGGTATAAATAAGGGATAATAATTTCGGTAGTTGGGTAAGGGCTAAACAAACAAGGAAACAAGGAAAGGCTGACTAGGAAACGTTGGAGAGGCTAACTAGGAAAGGCTGAGAAAGAGTAAAAGGCTAAACTAGGAATTTTGGATATAAGTCGTAACAAGTTATGAGCAGTAATCCGACCTTGAATCGACTTAGGAACTGAAACCTACACTATCCAATGCAACTAACTAACAGATCTGGAATTTTTTTTTTTTTTTTTTTCAACTGGACGGTATGACCTTCAGACGGGTGTTTTTGGGCCTAAACACAAACCGAACACGGCCAAGCAGTGTTAACTTCTAGGTCTCGTCGAGACGTTTCCGAAATGGTATTATGGAGCTTGAACGGATAAGCAGATCAAAAGTTACGCCCGTTTTAAGTTCTACCGACGGAAACTCGAGAAAACGAAGACACAATTACTACCCAATACACGAATGACACACTAGGGCCTTCGATATACTTTTTTTTTTTTATCAGAATTTTTTTTTTTATCGAAACTTTTGCCCCCTAATATGTCACGACACCTATTTGGATTGAACCACGATCAGCAAAAACTGACGTGGCTCTGGTACCAAATTTTATGATGCGATCACAATACGCGGAAGCTGAGAATCGAACAACGTCAGACACGGAAGATTCAATCCAAATATAACTATGAAAAAATCGAATGACAGGGAACCTGAATTTCTACCCAAATTACACTGAATAGGCGTCGACAGAAACCTAAGCAATTCAATTCCGATTAAGCTCAAATTTTAACACGAGTTACAACTTAGGGTTATGAAGAACATATCCAAAATTCAGCGAAAACGCACGAGTAGTTTTTGTTTTGGCACGGTGGTCAATTTCAGGACGAGTTAGGGTTTCCAAAAACGGATCTGAAATTAATCTAAGGCTTTTCTGGGATGGAATAGCTACAGGATCGATGTAGGATGGATATTTATGATATATGAACGATGATGAATGGCTGGAAACGAAAAGAACACGAATTGCAGAATTCGAACGGAAACAAATTGTGAATCTTACCCGAAACGAACCCCGGATCTCCGTGAATCCGAAACATGTTTATGGAGCAATCTTCGTGGCTCGACTAACCCGGATACTACGAGATATCACGAACGAGTCGATGAATTCAAGTTTGAGATCGCCAATATCAAACTCTACCTAAGGAACGATTTGTTGTGTGAGACAAGAGAATAGCGTAAAGCTGTTTTTTCATTCAATCAAGTCTGTTTCAAAGTATGAACGAAAATTAACATAAATACTAATCTAATTCCTAAGCTAGGTAGGTTTTCGAAATTAGCAAGGCTTGGGCTTGATAATTTCGGACTCCTTAATTAAATATAACTGGGCCAATTAATCACCTAAACATGTTGTGATAATTGGACTAAACTAAATTAAAAATAAATACAAAGTTTTTAAGCCCAAATAAAATATAAGAAAATTTATTTTCTTGGACTTGTCTTCCTTTTCTTCAATGATGGACGCCCAAAAAATCTTCATCTTCAACACTTGTTAAATTCACCAACTTGTATTGATGAAATTCAACTCCATCATTTGCCAATCTCTTCGAAATGTAGCATTGCAAATAACCTTGCAGCTTCTTGGCTCTCGACCTCGTCACTGCTCCTCCGAGCTGCAAGTCCCGATTGGTCTCTTCAATGCTAAATCCCGTCTCATCAGTAAGGAAGGTGATGTGAGGGGGACGAAAAAAGGAAAAAGATGCCTAGGGAAAAAATCGTACGAATCGACTGAGAGAACTTCGTACTTGGACCACCCCCTATTCTTCATATCTCATAAGTGTTACAACGACTGACGAATCATTCAAATCCGATGAGTAAGGAAGGAGATGTTAGGGGGAGGAAACAAGGAAAACGATATATAGGGAAAAAATCGTACAAATCGACTGACAGTACTTCAGACTTCGACTACCCCCTCTTCTTCTATGTCTCATAAGTGTTACAACGACTGAAGAATCATTCAAAGCCGATGAGTAAGGAAGGAGATGTTAGGGGGAGGAAACAAGGAAAACGATGTATAGGGAAAAAATCGTACAAATCGACTGACAGTACTTCGGACTTCGACCACCCCCTATTCTTCTATATCTCATAAGTGTTACCACGACTTAAGAATCGTGCGAAATCGATGAGTAAGGGGGGAGATGTGAGGGGGACAAAAAAAGGAAAAAGATGCCTAGGGAAAAAATCGTACGAATCGACTGACAGTACTACGTACTTCGACCACCCCCTATTCTTCTTTGTCTCATAAGTGTTACAATCACTCAAGAATCGGCCGAAACCGATGAGTAAGGAAGGAGATGTCAGGGGGACGAAATAAGGAAAACGATGCCTAGGGAAAAAATCATACGAATCGACTGAGAGGACTCCGGACTTCGACCACCCCCTATTCTTCTATATCTCATAAGAGTTGCGACTACTCAAGAATCGTGCGAAACCAATGTGTAACGAAAGAGATATGAGGGGGACAAAAAAAGGAAAAAGATGTCTAGGGAAAAAATCGTACGAATCGACTGAGAGAACTTCGGACTTGGACCACCCCCTATTTTTCTATATCTCATCAGTGTTAGAATGACTGAAGAATCGTTTGAAACCGATGAGTAAGGAAGGAGATGTCACGCGGACGAAACAAGGAAAATGATGCGTAGGGAAAAAATCATACGAATCGACTGACAGTACTTCGGATTTCGACCACCCCCTCTTCTTCTATGTCTCATAAGTGTTACAACGACTCAAGAATCGTGCGAAACCGATGAGTAAGGAAGGTGATGTGAGGGTGACAAAGAAAGGAAAAAGATGTCTAGGGAAAAAATCGTACAAATCGACAGACAGTACTTCAGACTTCGACCACCTCCTATTCTTTTATGTCTCATAAGTGTTACAATTACTCAAGAATCGGCCGAAACCGATGAGTAAGGAAGTAGATGTCAGGGAAGACGAAACATGGAAAACGATGCCTAGGAAAAAAATCATACGAATCGACTGAGAGAACTCCGGAATTAGACCACCCCCTATTCTTCTATATGTCATACGTGTGACGACTATTCAAGAATCGTGCGAAACTAATGAGTAACGAAAGAGATGTGAGGGGGACAAAGAAAGGAAAACGATGCCTAGGGAAAAAATCGTATGAATCGACTGACAGTACTTCGGACATCGACCACCCCCTATTCTTCTCTGTCTCATAAGTGTTACAATCACACAAGAATCGGCCGAAACCAATGAGTAAGGAAGGAGATGTCAGGGGGGACGAAACAAGGAAAACGATGCCTAGGGAAAAAATCATACGAATCGACTGAGAGAACTCCAGACTTCGACCACCCCCTATTCTTCTATATCTCATAAGAGTTGCGACTACTCAAGAATCGTGCGAAACCAATGAGTAACGAAAGAGATGTGAGGGGGACAATAAAAGGAAAAAGATGCCTAGGGAAAAAATTGTACGAATCGACTGACAGTACTTCGGACTTCGACCACCCCCCCCCCTTCTTCTATGTCTCATAAGTGTTACAATGACTCAAGAATCGTGCGAAACTGATGAGTAAGGACGGTGATGTGAGGGGGACAAAGAAAGGAAAAGATGCCTAGGGAAAAAATCGTACGAATCGACTGACAGTACTTCGTACTTCGACCACCCCCTATTCTTCTATGTCTCATAAGTGTTACTATCACTCAAGAATCGGCTGAAACCGATGAGTAAGGAAGGAGATGTCAGGCGGACGAAACAAGGAAAATGATGCGTAGGGAAAAAATCGTATGAATCGACTGACAGTACTTCGGACTTCGACCACCCCCTCTTCTTCTATGTCTCATAAGTGTTACAACGACTCAAGAATCGTGCGAAACCGATGAGTAAGGAATGTGATGTGAGGGGGACAAAGAAAGGAAAAAGATGTCTAGGGAAAAAATCGTACAAATCGACAGACAGTACTTCAGACTTCGACCACCTCCTATTCTTTTATGTCTCATAAGTGTTACAATTACTCAAGAATCGGCCGAATCCGATGAGTAAGGAAGTAGATGTCAGGGAAGACGAAACAAGGAAAACGATGCCTAAGGAAAAAATCATACGAATCGACTGAGAGAACTCCGGAATTAGACCACCCCCTATTCTTCTATATGTCATACGTGTGACGACTATTCAAGAATCGTGCGAAACTAATGAGTAACGAAAGAGATGTGAGGGGGACAAAAAAAGGAAAACGATGCCTATGGAAAAAATCGTACGAAGCGACTGAGAGAACTTCGGACATCGACCACCCCCTATTCTTCTCTGTCTCATAATTGTTACAATCACTCAAGAATCGGCCGAAACCAATGAGTAAGGAAGGAGATGTCAGGGGGGACGAAACAAGGAAAACGATGCCTAGGGAAAAATCATACGAATCGACTGAGAGAACTCCGGACTTCGACCACACCCTATTCTTCTATATCTCATAAGCGTTACGAATACTCAAGAAACGTGTGAAACCAGTGAGTAACGAAAGACATGTGATGGGATAAAAAAAGGAAAAAGATGCCTAGGGAAAAAATCGTACGAATCGACTGACAGTACTTCGGACTTCGACCACCCCCCCTTCTTCTATGTCTCATAAGTGTTACAACGACTCAAGAATCGTGCGAAACTGATGAGTAAGGACGGTGATGTGAGGGGGACAAAGAAAGGAAAAAGATGCCTAGGGAAAAAATCGTATGAATCGACTGACAGTACTTCGTACTTCGACCACCCCCTATTCTTCTTTGTCTCATAAGTGTTACAATCACTCAAGAATCGGCCGAAACCGATGAGTAAGGAAGGAGATGTCAGGGGGACGAAACAAGGAAAACGATGCCTAGGGAAAAAATCATACGAATCGACTGAGAGAACTCCGGACTTCGACCACCCCCTATTCTTCTATATCTCATAAGAGCTGTGACTACTCAAGAATCGTGCGAAACCAATGAGTAACGAAAGAGATGTGAGGGGGACAAAAAAAGGAAAAAGATGCCTAGGGAAAAAATCGTACGAATCGACTGAGAGAACTTCGGACTTGGACCACCCCCTATTCTTCATATCTCATAAGTGTTACAATGAATGAAGAATCATTCAAAGCCGATGAGTAAGGAAGGAGATGTTAGGGGGAGGAAACAAGGAAAACGATGTATAGGGAAAAAATCATACAAATCGACTGACAGTACTTCGGACTTCGACCACCCCCTGTTCTTCTATATCTCATAAGTGTTACCACGACTCAAGAATCGTGCGAAACCGATGAGTAAGGGGGGAGATGTGAGGGGGACAAAAAAAGGAAAAAGATGCCTAGGGAAAAAATCGTACGAATCGACTGACAGTACTTCATATTTCGACCACCCCCTATTCTTCTATGTCTCATAAGTGTTACAATCACTCAAGAATCGGCCGAAACCGATGTGTAAGGAAGGAGATGTCAGGGGGGATGAAACAAGGAAAACGATGCCTAAGGAAAAAATCATACGAATCGACTGAGAGAACTCCGGACTTCGACCACCCCCTATTCTTCTATATCTCATAAGTGTTACGACTACTCAAGAATCGTGCAAAACCAATGAGTAACGCAGGAGATGTGAGGTGGGCAAAAAAAGGAAAAAGATGCTTAGGGAAAAAATTGTACTAATCGAGTGGGAGAACTTTGGACTTGGACCAGCCCCTATTTTTCTATATCTCATCAGTGTTACAATGACTGAAGAATCATTTGAAACCGATGAGTAAGGAAGGAGATGTCAGGCGGACGAAATAAGGAAAATGATGCGTAGGGAAAAAATCATACGAATCGACTGACAGTACTTCGGACTTCGACCACCCCCTCTTCTTCTATGTCTCATAAGTGTTACAACGACTCAAGAATCGTGCGAAACCGATGAGTAAGGACGGTGATGTGAGGGGGACAAAGAAAGGAAAAGATGCCTAGGGAAAAAATTGTACGAATCGACTGAGAGAACTTCGGACTTGGACAACCCCCTATTCTTCATATCTCATAAGTGTTACAACGACTGAAGAATCATTCAAAGCCGATGAGTAAGGTAGGAGATGTTAGGGGGAGGAAACAAGGAAAACGATGTATAAGGAAAAAATCGTACAAATCGACTGACAGTACTTCGGACTTCGACCACCCCCTCTTCTTTTATGTCTCATAAGTGTTACATCGACTCAAGAATCGTGCGAAACCGATGAGTAAGGACGGTGATGTGAGGGGGACAAAGAAAGGAAAAAGATGCCTAGGGAAAAAATCGTACGAATCGACTGAGAGAACTTCGTACTTCGACCACCCCCTATTCTTCTATATCTCATAAGTGTTACAATCACTCAAGAATCGGCCGAAACCGATGAGTAAGGAAGGAGATGTCAGGGGGGACGAAACAAGGAAAACGATGCCTAGGGAAAAAATCATACGAATCGACTGAGAGAACTCCGGACTTTGACCACCCCCTATTCTTCAATATCTCATAAGCGTTACGACTACTTAAGAAACGTGTGAAACCAATGAGTAACGAAAGAAATGTGAGGGGGACAAAAAAAGGAAAATGATGCCTACGGAAAAAAACGTACGAATCGACTGAGAGAACTTCTGACTTGGACCACCCCCTATTATTCTTCATATCTCATAAGTTCTACAACGACTGAAGAATCATTCAAAGCCGATGAGTAAGGAAGGAGATGTTAGGGGGAGGAAACAAGGAAAACGATTTATAGGGAAAAAATCGTACAAATCGACTGACAGTACTTCGGACTTCGACCACCCCCCTATTTTTCTATATCTCATAAGTGTTACCACGACTCAAGAATCGTGCAAAACTGATGAGTAAGGGAGGAGATGTGAGGGGGACAAAAAAGACAACTATGCCCGAAGGCTTTTACAAAGATAAAGAAATATTTTACAAGATCGGGAGAGGAATAGGCTAGAGGAAGATTACAAAGGTTTAGAGAGAAGGGGGTTCAGTTCAGCGTGCTCTCCTTTTTGAATAAATCCTCCTTTTATAAGTTTCGAAATCGGATTTTAACTGCGGACTTCATTCTTGAAAATGAACAGGAACCGCATTATCAACAGTATTTGTGATGTCATAGATGACATCAGAAGAGAGCAACGTCATGGATGACGTCGAACACCATTATTGAAGCACAGTATTTACTGTAGAGTATGGCTTGCGTGTCTTTCCGCACTAGAATTGTTGGTGATCAAAAATCTCAATTATTGAGATTGAGAATCCTGCATTATGGAATCAGTCTCCATCTTATCATCATTATCTTCATTATCAGAACTGGAAGATGAACTGGAATCCAGTAATGCCTTCATCTGTTTCTTTAAATCCTTCTTTGAAGAACCTGCAAGTAACTCTTGAAGGAGGTCTTTGAGATCCTTTTAGGCTCAATCTTCTTCTCAATTATAGGTTCTAAGCAAATAAGACCTTTAGCGGTAAAAACTGATTCGGTAAAGAAATCGAATTTATCCCACCATTTAATCATGATTCTTCTTCCCAAATATGGGATGACGAAAGAAGTATCAAATTTCTCAACACTTCTTCTTGAGACAATAACGTCCCATCTACAAATCCAGGGTACCTGATATAAGGTAGAAAACATGAGAGCATGATTTTTCATGGATGGATTAATCCTAACAAAATCCTCAAAAATCATTCTAACTTTATGGGGAAGAATGATAGGATATAATCCCCATTCAGAAAACCATTTAACAAACCAAAAAGGGAATTTAATTCCTTCGGTATTCCGAAATTGGAAAAACCAACTATGCTTTCTTAATTTATTCTCATAAGAAAATGCTAAATCCCATGCTTTGATATAATCAAAGTAGTTGAAATGCATCTTTTTTCTATGCGGATGACTAGAGTCTGGTATAAGCTCTTTGTATCGATAGAGATCACTATCCCACTGTTCTGGGGTGATAATATTTTGAATCGTAACTTTTGAATAAGCTACTGTTTCTTGACTTCTTGAGAAGGGACTAATACTCACTGATCGTGTATATTCAAGAATATACTGATAAAAATAAAAATCCTTTGGATGCAAATAAGGATCAGTAAAATCTCTCAGATAGAAGTTCATAACTTCTTCAGCTGAAAGATTAACATATTTTCCCTCAATAGGGGAAATCCAAATCGTGGTACTCGGAATATATGGGAAAATATATTCCTTTGGATTATCTGATTTAATTGCTAGCTTATAAGCGTCTTCTCTTAATTTTTCATCTTCAGGAATAGCCTTTAAGGCTTCTTTTTGACAATTTTTTCATTTTTGTCGGTAATTGCAGACTTATAAGTCTGTGGCTTCTTTTGAGCTTCTCTTCCTTTATTCATAATGACCCTGCAAGAATTCACGAGTTAAGAAATCTGGTAAAGAATTATCAGATCCTTTAATAAACTCAATATCAAAGTCAAAAATAGAAAGGATGGCTTGCCATCTAGCAAAAATCTGTTTAGAAGCAATGTTTTTAACATCTTTTTGCAAAATTTCTTTTGCAGATTTACAATCAACTCTAACAAGAAATTTCTTGTTCAAAAGATCACTTTCAAATTTTTGAATACATAAGACAATTGATAACACTTCTTTTTTCACAGTCGAGTAATTAACCTGAGGTCCTCTCCAGACTCCTGAAGTGAATCTAACTAAAGATTCTTTATTATTGATTCTTTGTTTAAGAATTCCTCCATAACCTAAATCTGATGCATCTGTTTCAACAATCTTAAAAGCATCAGGGTGCGATATTGCTAAACAAGGAATTTCCTTGATTCTATTTTTAATTTTTCTAACTGCTTGGGTATGAGTATAATCCCAAGGTGGTGGTGTTTTCTTTAACCTATCAAATAAAGGTTTAGCATCTTGTGCTAGTTCTTTATAAAATTCTGAAATATAATTCAGACTTCCCAAAAATCTTTGTAATTGATTTTTATCTTTTATTTCATCGGGAAATTTTTCTGCGAATATAATCGCTCTATCAATTGGGAATATAGTTCCCTATCTAATATTATGACCAAGAAATTTAATTTCTGTTTGAAAGAGTTTAATCTTTTTAGCTGAGACAACAAGACCAGCTCTTTTGACTATATTAATAAATATATTAATATGTTTGAAATGTTGATCAATTGATTCAGAATAAATCAATACATCATCTATGTAAACTATTATGAAAGTCGTATAGGGACTAAAAATATCATTAATGATCTTCTGAAATTCAGAAGGAGCATTTTTTAAACCAAAGGGCATAACATTCCATTCATATTGCCCAAAAGGAACAGTAAAAGCGGTTTTATACCGATCCTTTTCTTCAATTTGAATTTGCCAAAACCCTGATTTTAGGTCGAATTTAGACATGACTTTAGCAGAATAAAGTCTATTAAGAAGATCCTTTTTATTAGGAATTGGATATCTAATCCACCTTAAAACCTTATTTAAAGGTTTATAATTAATAACTAATCGAGGAACTCCTCGTTCAAGTTCAGCTGCATTTTCAACATAGAATGCTGGACAACTCCAAGGACTTTTGGAGGGTCTAATTAATTTTTTGAGTAATAACTCATCTATTTCTTTTTTACATATTTCTAAATGCCTAGGACCCATCGCAATAGGACGGGCTTTAGTAGGAATAAGACTTTCTTTAAAGTCAGGCTCATATGGTAAGGATACCACATGTTTCTTTCTTTCCCAAAAGGCATTGGGAATATCTGAGCATAAAGTATTCTCTATTAGAGATTTTATATCATTGATTTTCTTTTGTACAATAAGGGAGGATAATTTATCTTCTATTTTCTTAAAGTCTATCTCTTGATTTAGAGAGCTAAGAAAATTTTCTTTTCTTTTTATTGTTCTTTGGAGAACATCAATACCATGAGTTTTAGGTTGAGTTATAAATTTAAACTCAATCTCTCTCCCTTCAACCTCAGACATTATTCCCCTTTCACTAATATTTTTAATAGGGTATAACATGTGTAGGAAAGGATTTCCCAAAATAACATCATGAGATAAGTTTTTAACCATTATAAATGGTATTTCTAAGCAAACTCCTTTATTGCAAACTGAAGTATTATTCAGTTTATATTTAACATGCAATTTTCTTCCATCTGCAGCATTTAAGATTTCGGTAGTTTTTTCAAAATATCTTGAAGGAATTATCCCTTCATTTATGCAGTTTAAATCTGCACCTGAGTCAACCATAGCAATAGCATCAAAATAATACTCTTTATGTACGATAATGGTAATTTTAATATGCCATTTGTGTGTAATAACACGATCAACCATATTTAAGAATGTCATGGAATTTAATTCCTCACTAAGAACCTTTTCATCATCTGAATCATTATTTTCAGGTTTAAGTTCTCTTTCTGTTTCTAAAATAAGAATTCTAGATTTTATTTCTTGTAACTCTTTTTTAAGAGTGTTTACTTCATATTTTAATTCGGAAACAGTAATGTCTTTACTGCTAGTCGAAGCTATAGAAGGCTTCATTCTATCCATAATTTCTTTAAGATTATAGTGATCAGGTTCTTTAAACCTTAATTCTTGTTTTTTGTTCTTATAACTGTCCAAATATTTTTGGAGCATTTCTCTTTTTTCTTCGGGATCTCGGATTTTATCTATAAGATCAAGAATAAAATTTTCTTCCCTTGTAAGGACACATAAACCATTAGCCTTACATAAGGCTTTATAGTAATCACAATTTCCTTCGCAATTACTTTCTTCATTTTCAGTTGATTCTGTTTCAGAATCACTTTCTTTATCATAATTTTCTACAATAGCAGAAATTTTTCTATCCTCCTTTTCGGAGTCAGAATCTTCAAGAAAAAGCTTTTTTAAAGACCTTTTTAAGTCTTCGTTAATTTCAAGACTATTAATTTTCTTTTTCATTTTACACTTATTAGCATAATGGCCAGCTTTATGGCACTTCCAACATATTGGAATTTTATGGATCTTATTATCCTCTTTTTTATTTTCATTCTTGTAATTTTTTCTATATTTTTTCTTTTTATTCGAAGGATCATAATCCTTATAATTTTTATTTTTATATTTTTTAGGTTTTTTAAACCTTTTAACTTCCTTAGATCCTGAAGGACCTATAGGTGTGATACCAATTTGCTCACAAAAGTCTCCTAAGACTTCTTTTCCTAAAGTTTTTTCCTTTTGGATTTGCTTATGTAATTTAATCTCATTACACAAAGCAATTCCTTCTGCAGTTATTTCTGCAACAAGATCTCCATAAGTATATATAGAGTAAGGAATAAGTCCTTGATTTTTTTGCTTAATTCGAGTTTTAACTCTTTCACAAAACATATAGGGTAGTCCTGATAAGAACTTTTCTTTCCAGAAATCATGTCCACTATCTTCTCAGGAATTTTTTTAGAAAAGAACACATCTTTATACCATTTAAAATGAGATAATTTTGGACATCTTAAGCTCATAAGCTGTTCCTGAGTTTTATCATAATGAAGATTGGTTGTACCAATAAAATGCTTAGCAATTGTAAAAACTAAAGTATTAACACAATCAGTAACCTGAATTTGCGTTTCACCTTCTGTTTTTACTGCATTAAGTATATGATTTTTTGCCTCACTAGATAAGTGAAAATCCCACCAACCTCTAAGTTGGCCCGTAAAACCTTGAATAATTGCGATAGCAATATTTTTATCAGTGTTATTTTTAATTTTGATGCTGTAGCGTACATAAGCATATAATGTATTTTTGTTTGTATCTGATATTCAGAATGACCATCAATATTCCATTCGGTTATTGATGTGCCATCAAAGGAAACATATCCATAATTATTCTGTTCTTCAAAAAGAAGATCAACTGGTGTAGGCCTATGGTAATAAGGCTTTCCAGGCATATTATAAACCTGTTTTCCTTTATATCCAACTTTATTAAGTTGTAAAGAATTTTCT
Source organism: Mentha longifolia (assembly GCA_001642375.2). Classification (NCBI taxonomy): domain Eukaryota; kingdom Viridiplantae; phylum Streptophyta; class Magnoliopsida; order Lamiales; family Lamiaceae; genus Mentha; species Mentha longifolia. The sequence goes on along the minus strand of CM038111.1, from coordinate 24,851,717 downwards.
TGTTCTTTTAAAAACATTTGTTCAACATTATTAATGTCTTTTACGGAATTATCCGAATCTGAATCACTGCAATCAACAACTTCTGGATTGTTGACTTCAGTAAGGGGAGCCATCTGAACTTTATTAATATCAAGACTTTTAACTCTTTTGACAATTTCATCGACTAATTCATTATTTGTATTTTTGTCGATATTTAAATCAATAGCTTTTGCGGGTAAAGGTTTTATTAAAACCTTCTCAGTGCTTACAACACTGTTATTGTTAGTAGGTTGTATATAAACACCTTGGCAAACATTTTGCTCAATCCTATTTAATTGTTTTCCTATTGATTGTAAGCTGAGATTTGTGAAATTATTCTGTTCCACAACAGCTTCAATCCTACTATTGTCTTTTCTATAGGGAGTAGCAATTACTACCTCATTCCTAATTTTTATAACAAGATTTGAGTCAGGAGGATGAATACTCCTAATAACTTTTCCATTTTTTGTGACATAATTCTCATAATTAGAATTAATAGTCATAACCACCTTTTTATCCTCAAAATTAGGATAATCTTTTTTATGTAGTCTATAGAATTTTTTAATAAGTTCAAAGAAATCTATAAATTCATTACTTCTTTCAAGATACATTTTGTATCGTTTAAACCATAAATTTTGTTTAGATTTTTTCTTCATAAAGAACCATTTTCTTTTGATTTCATTTTCTTGAGAATAAAATAATTCTCTAATATCTCCCTTAAAAGGAAACTTATCTTCCTCTTCAAGTGTTAGTGTGCTTATTCCAAAAACACTTTGATCATCATATCCCATATCTGACATGGTAGGTGATCTTTGTGAGGATTCTGGAATTTCAACCTTATATTCAGGTTGACTAACACCATCAAAAGTAGTCTTAGATCTAACACTTTGTCTTTCTAAATTAGAAAGAGGTATAGATGAAGTAGATCTTCTACTTGAATAGTCTTCTCTTAAAGACTTAGACTTTAATTTAAGTCTAGTAACTCTATCTGATGAGAACCTAATTTCAACATCTCCATCAGGATATTCAATTATATCCTCTAATTTTGAGTTTTCAATTTTCTTTGGTGGATTAGCCTCTTCTAATATCCACCTTTCAGGTAATTTAACCTGATCCCATGTAATAGTCTTTGGAACAACAGTATTGCTTTTAGCAATATCAGTGATAAATAAAGTAGTCTGATTATTCTCTGTAGGAACATTTCTTATATTAGAAAAGGTTGTATTCATGACTCTATAATATATCCTATAAATAAGGATTACATTATCAGTATTTTTCTTTAAATCAAATCCATCTGATTTAAGATCAATACATAAAGCATGCATAATATTTGGATCTTTTAAAGATACTATAAAATTAGGATAACACGAAAAATATATTGGCCCATCGCAGAGTGTAGACTCAACTATTCCTAATAAGGAATCATGGAATTTATTGTGTCTTTTATCACGAACAGCAATTATTGTTGAAGTGTTTAAACCTAACCTAGAGGCAGGTTTTAAAGCAATTTGCACCATTCCTATATGTAGAAATTTATTATTTTCCCTATGAAATCTTATAAGATCTTTTGAGAATAATTGAATCGATTTATATTCCTCTGATAAGGGAATAGCTTCTTCTACTGTCTTAATAATTACATCAGTTTTCTTTATAAAACTGCCAGTACTTTTGTAGATTCTCGATGCCGAGTATTCTGGCATCTACCATTCATTTAGACTTTTATTAAAGTCTTCAGAGATAATAATCTCTTTGTTTCTTTTTTCTTCGATTTTCCTAAGTTGCTCATTAGCATTTCTTCTAAAAGACATAACCCTTGAAAGCCTATCCATTCTTCAAATTCTGGATCACTGTCAACGATTTTACGCCAAAACTCCTACCTCTTCTAGGATTTACGGAAACAACAGGCAACGCGACTTGGGGTTTCACCAGACAGAAGAGAGAACAGAAAAACAAGAATATGATCTAATAAAAGAAATACTATTAAGCAGCAAGTATAGAAGCTTGTTTTTCGAAGATTTTTAAAGAAATTATGGATAGAATGAAGCCTTCTATAGCTTCGACTAGCAGTAAAGACATTACTATTTCCGAATTAAAATATGAAGTAAACACTCTTAAAAAAGAGTTACAAGAAATAAAATCTAGAATTCTTATTTTAGAAACAGAAAGAGAACTTAAACCTGAAAATAATGATTCAGATGATGAAAAGGTTCTTAGTGAGGAATTAAATTCCATGACATTCTTAAATATGGTTGATCGTGTTATTACACACAAATGGCATATTAAAATTACCATTATCGTACATAAAGAGTATTATTTTGATGCTATTGCTATGGTTGACTCAGGTGCAGATTTAAACTGCATAAATGAAGGGATAATTCCTTCAAGATATTTTGAAAAAACTACCGAAATCTTAAATGCTGCAGATGGAAGAAAATTGCATGTTAAATATAAACTGAATAATACTTCAGTTTGCAATAAAGGAGTTTGCTTAGAAATACCATTTATAATGGTTAAAAACTTATCTCATGATGTTATTTTGGGAAATCCTTTCCTACACATGTTATACCCTATTAAAAATATTAGTGAAAGGGGAATAATGTCTGAGGTTGAAGGGAGAGAGATTGAGTTTAAATTTATAACTCAACCTAAAACTCATGGTATTGATGTTCTCCAAAGAACAATAAAAAGAAAAGAAAATTTTCTTAGCTCTCTAAATCAAGAGATAGACTTTAAGAAAATAGAAGATAAATTATCCTCCCTTATTGTACAAAAGAAAATCAATGATATAAAATCTCTAATAGAGAATACTTTATGCTCAGATATTCCCAATGCCTTTTGAGAAAGAAAGAAACATGTGGTATCCTTACCATATGAGCCTGACTTTAAAGAAAGTCTTATTCCTACTAAAGCCCGTCCTATTGCGATGGGTCCTAGGCATTTAGAAATATGTAAAAAAGAAATAGATGAGTTATTACTCAAAAAATTAATTAGACCCTCCAAAAGTCCTTGGAGTTGTCCAGCATTCTATGTTGAAAATGCAGCTGAACTTGAACGAGGAGTTCCTCGATTAGTTATTAATTATAAACCTTTAAATAAGGTTTTAAGGTGGATTAGATATCCAATTCCTAATAAAAAGGATCTTCTTAATAGACTTTATTCTGCTAAAGTCATGTCTAAATTCGACCTAAAATCAGGATTTTGGCAAATTCAAATTGAAGAAAAGGATCGGTATAAAACCGCTTTTACTGTTCCTTTTGGGCATTATGAATGAAATGTTATGCCCTTTGGTTTAAAAAATGCTCCTTCTGAATTTCAGAAGATCATGAATGATATTTTTAGTCCCTATACGACTTTCATAATAGTTTACATAGATGATGTATTGATTTATTCTGAATCAATTGATCAACATTTCAAACATATTAATATATTTATTAATATAGTCAAAAGAGCTGGTCTTGTTGTCTCAGCTAAAAAGATTAAACTCTTTCAAACAGAAATTAAATTTCTTGGTCATAATATTAGACAGGGAACTATATTCCCAATTGATAGAGCGATTATATTCGCAGAAAAATTTCCCGATGAAATAAAAGATAAAAATCAATTACAAAGATTTTTGGGAAGTCTGAATTATATTTCAGAATTTTATAAAGAACTAGCACAAGATGCTAAACCTTTATTTGATAGGTTAAAGAAAACACCACCACCTTGGGATTATACTCATACCCAAGCAGTTAGAAATATTAAAAATAGAATTAAGGAAATTCCTTGTTTAGCAATATCGCACCCTGATGCTTTTAAGATTGTTGAAACAGATGCATCAGATTTAGGTTATGGAGGAATTCTTAAACAAAGAATTAATAATAAAGAATCTTTTGTTAGATTCACTTCAGGAGTCTAGAGAGGACCTCGGGTTAATTACTCGACTGTGAAAAAAGAAGTGTTATCAATTGTCTTATGTATTCAAAAATTTGAAAGTGATCTTTTGAACAAGAAATTTCTTGTTAGAGTTGATTGTAAATCTGCAAAAGAAATTTTGCAAAAAGATGTTTAAAACATTACTTCTAAACATATTTTTGCTAGATGGCAAGCCATCCTTTCTATTTTTGACTTTGATATTGAGTTTATTAAAGGATCTGATAATTCTTTACCAGATTTCTTAACTCGTGAATTCTTGCAGGGTCATTATGAATAAAGGAAGAGAAGCTCAAAAGAAGCCACAGACTTATAAGTCTGCAATTACCGACAAAAATAAAAAAATTGTCAAAAAAGAAGCCTTAAAGGCTATTCCTGAAGATGAAAAATTAAGAGAAGACGCTTATAAGCTAGCAATTAAATCAGATAATCCAAAGGAATATATTTTCCCATATATTCCGAGTACCACGATTTGGATTTCCCCTATTGAGGGAAAATATGTTAATCTTTCAGCTGAAGAAGTTATGAACTTCTATCTGAGAGATTTTACTGATCCTTATTTGCATCCAAAGGATTTTTATTTTTATCAGTATATTCTTGAATATACACGATCAGTGAGTATTAGTCCCTTCTCAAGAAGTCAAGAAACAGTAGTTTATTCAAAAGTTACGATTCAAAATATTATCACCCCAAAACAGTGGGATAGTGATCTCTATCGATACAAAGAGCTTATACCAGACTCTAGTCATCCGCATAGAAAAAAGATGCATTTCAACTACTTTGATTATATCAAAGCATGGGATTTAGCATTTTCTTATGAGAATAAATTAAGAAAGCATAGTTGGTTTTTCCAATTTCGGAATACCGAAGGAATTAAATTCCCTTTTTGGTTTGTTAAATGGTTTTCTGAATGGGATTATATCCTATCATTCTTCCCCATAAAGTTAGAATGATTTTTGAGGATTTTGTTAGGATTATACCATCCATGAAAAATCATGCTCTCATGTTTTCTACCTTATATCAGGTACCCTGGATTTGTAGATGGGACGTTATTGTCTCAAGAAGAAGTGTTGAGAAATTTGATACTTCTTTCGTCATCCCATATTTGGGAAGAAGAATCATGATTAAATGGTGGGATAAATTCGATTTCTTTACCGAATCAGTTTTTACCGCTAAAGGTCTTATTTGCTTAGAACCTATAATTGAGAAGAAGATTGAGCCTAAAAAGGATCTCAAAGACCTCCTTCAAGAGTTACTTGCAGGTTCTTCAAAGAAGGATTTAAAGAAACAGATGAAGGCATTACTGGATTCCAGTTCATCTTCCAGTTCTGATAATGAAGATAATGATGATAAGATGGAGACTGATTCCATAATGCAGGATTCTCAATCTCAATAATTGAGATTTTTAATCACCAACAATTCTAGTGCGGAAAGACACGCAAGCCATACTCTACAGTAAATACTGTGCTTCAATAATGGTGTTCGACGTCATCCATGACGTTGCTCTCTTCTGATGTCATCTATGACATCACAAATACTGTTGATAATGCGGTTCCTGTTCATTTTCAAGAATGAAGTCCGCAGTTAAAATCCGATTTCGAGACTTATAAAAGGAGGATTTATTCAAAAAGGAGAGCACGCTGAACTGAACCCCCTTCTCTCTAAACCTTTGTAATCTTCCTCTAGCCTATTCCTCTCCCGATCATGTAAAATATTTCTTTATCTTTGTAAAAGCCTTCGGGCATAGTTGTCTTTTCCCCTTTTATTATGTAAAGCTTCCGCTAGAAATGCCCTATTCTTCTATATCTCATAAGCGTTACGACTACTCGAGAAACGTGTGAAACCAGTGAGTAACGAAAGAGATGTGAGGGGGACAAAAAAGGGAAAAAGATGCCTAAGGAAAAAATCGTACGAATCGACTGAGAGAACTTCGGACTTGGACCACCCCCTATTTTTCATATCTCATAAGTGTTACAACGACTGAAGAATCATTCAAAGTCGATGAGTAAGGAAGGAGATGATAAACAAGAAAAACGATGTATAGGGAAAAAATCGTACTAATCGACTGACAGTACTTCGGACTTCGACCACCCCCTATTCTTCTATATCTCATAAGTGTTACCACGACTCCAGAATCGTGCGAAACCGATGAGTAAGGAAGGTGATGTGAGGGTGACAAAGAAAGGAAAAAGATGTCTAGGGAAAAAATCGTACGAATCGACTGACAGTACTTCAGACTTCGACCACCCCCTACCCTTCTATGTCTCATAAGTGTTACAATTACTCAAGAATCGTGCGAAACCAATGAGTAACGCAGGAGATGTGAGGTCGACAAAAAAACAAAAAAGATGCTTAGGGAAAAAATCGTACTAATCGAGTGAGAGAACTTCGGACTTGGACCACCCCCTATTCTTCATATCTCATAAGTTTTACAATGACTGAAGAATCGTTTGAAACCGATGAGTAAGGAAGGAGATGTCAGGGGGACGAAACAAGAAAAATGATGCGTAGGGAAAAAATCGTACGAATCGACTGACAGTACTTCGGACTTCGACCACCCCCTCTTCTTCTATGTCTCATAAGTGTTACAACGACTCAAGAATCGTGCGAGAACGATGAGTAAGGAAAGTGATGTGAGGGGGACAAAGAAAGGGAAAAGATGCCTAGGGAAAAAATCGTACGAATCGACTGACAGTACTTCGGACTTCGACCACCCCCTATTCTTCTATGTCTCATAAGTGTTACAATTACTCAAGAATCGGCCGAAACCGATGAGTAAGGAAGGAGATGTCAGGGAAGACGAAACAAGGACAACGATGCCTAGGGAAAAAATCATACGAATAGACTGAGAGAACTCCGGACTTAGACCACCCCCTATTCTTCTATATGTCATAAGTGTTACGACTACTCAAGAATCATGCGAAACCAATGAGTAACGAAAGAGATGTGAGGGGGACAAAAAAAGGAAAACGATGCCTAGGGAAAAAATCGTACGAATCGACTGAGAGAACTTCGGACTTCGACCACCCCCTATTCGTCTATGTCTCATAAGTGTTACAATCACTCAAGAATCGGCCGAAACCGATGAGTAAGGAAGGAGATGTCATCGGGGATGAAATAAGGAAAACGATGCCTAGGGAAAAAATCATACGAATCGACTGAGAGAACTCTGGACTTAGACCACTCCCTATTCTTCTATATGTCATAAGTGTTACGACTACTCAAGAATCGTGCGAAACCAATGAGTAACGAAAGAGATGTGAGGGGGACAAAAAGAGGAAAAAGATGCCTAGGGAAAAAATCGTACGAATCTACTGAGAGAACTTCGGACTTCGACCACCCCCTATTCCTCTATGTCTCATAAGTGTTACAATCACTCAAGAATCGGCCGAATCCGATGAGTAAGGAAGGAGATGTCAGGGGGACGAAACAAGGAAAAAGATGCCTAGGAAAAAATCATACGAATCGACTGAGAGAACTCCAGACATCGACCACCCCCTATTCTTCTATATCTCATAAGCGTTACGACTACTCAAGAAACGTGTGAAACCAGTGAGTAACGAAAGAGATGTGAGGGGGACAAAAAAAGGGAAAAGATGGCTAAGGAAAAAATCGTACGAATCAACTGAGAGAACTTCGGACTTCGACCACCCCCTATTCTTCTATGTCTCATAAGTGTTACAATGACTGAAGAATCGTTTGAAACCGATGAGTAAGGAAGGAGATATCTGGGGGACGAAACAAGGAAAATGATGCGTAGGGAAAAAATCGTACGAATCGACTGACAGTACTTCGGACTTCGACCACCCCCTCTTCTTCTAGGTCTCATAAGTGTTACAACGACTCAAGAATCGTGCGAGACCGATGAGTAAGGAAGGTGATGTGAGGGGGACAAAAAAAGGAAAAAGATGACTAGGGAAAAAATCGTACGAATCGACTGACAGTACTTCGGACTTCGACCACCCCCTATTCTTCTATGTCTCACAAGTGTTACAATCACTCAAGAATCGGCTGAAACCGATGAGTAAGGAAGGAGATGTCAGGGCGACGAAACAAGGAAAATGATGCGTAGGGAAAAAATCATACGAATCGACTGACAGTACTTCGGACTTCGACCACCCCCTCTTCTTCTATGTCTCATAAATGTTACAACGACTCAAGAATCGTGCGAGACCGATGAGTAAGGAAGGTGATGTGAGGGGCACAAAGAAAGGAAAAAGATGCCTAGGGAAAAAATCGTACGAATTGACTGACAGTACTTCGGACTTCGACCACCCCCTATTCTTCTATGTCTCATAAGTGTTACAATTACTCAAGAATCGGCCGAAACCGATGAGTAACGAATGAGATGTCAGGGAAGACGAAACAAGGACAACGATGCCTAGGGAAAAAAATCAAACGAATCGACTGAGAGAACTCCGGACTTAGACCACCCCCTATTCTTCTATATGTCATAAGTGTTACGACTACTCAAGAATAGTGCGAAACCAATGAGTAACGAAAGAGATGTGAGGGGGACAAAAAGAGGAAAAAGATGCCTAGGGAAAAAATCGTACGAATCTACTGAGGGAACTTCGGACTTCGACCACCCCCTATTCTTCTATGTCTCATAAGTGTTACAATCACTCAAGAATCGGCCGAATCCGATGAGTAAGGAAGGAGATGTCAGGGGGGACGAAACAAGGAAAACGATGCTTAGGGAAAAAATTATACAAATCGACTGAGAGAACTCCGGACTTCGACCATCCCCTATTCTTCTATATCTCAAAAGTGTTACAACTACTCAAGAATCGTGCAAAACCAAAGAGTAACGCAGGAGATGTGAGGTGGACAAAAAATGAAAAAGATGCTTAGGGAAAAAACCGTACTAATCGAGTGAGAGAACTTCGGACTTGGACCACCCCCTATTCTTCATATCTCATAAGTGTTACAATGACTGATGAATCGTTTCAAACTGATGAGTAAGGAAGGAGATGTCAGGGGGACGAAACAAGGAAAATGATGCGTAGGGAAAAAATCATACTAATCGATTGACAGTACTTCGGACTTCGACCACCCCCTCTTCTTCTATGTCTCATAAGTGTTACAACGACTCAAGAATCGTGCGAGACCGATGAGTAAGGAAGGTGATGTGAGGGGGACAAAAAAAGGAAAAAGATGCCTAGGGAAAAAATCGTACGAATCGACTGACAGTACTTCGGACTTCGACCACCCCCTATTCTTCTATGTCTCTTAAGTGTTACAATCACTCAAGAATCGGCCGAAACCAATGAGGAAGGAAGGAGATGTCAGGGGGACGAAACAAGAAAAATGATGCGTAGGGAAAAAATCGTACGAATCGACTGACAGTACTTCGGACTTCGACCACCCCCTCTTCTTCTATGTCTCATAAGTGTTACGACGACTCAAGAATCGTGCGAGACCGATGAGTAAGGAAGGTGATGTGAGGGGAACAAAGAAAGGAAAAATATGCCAAGGGAAAAAATCGTACGAATCGATTGACAGTACTTCGGACTTCGACCACCCCCTATTCTTCTATGTCTCATAAGTGTTACAATCTCTCAAGAATCGGCCGAAACCGATGAGTAAGGAAGGAGATGTCAGGTGGGACGAAACAAGGAAAACGATGCCTAAGGAAAAAATCATACGAATCGACTGAGAGAACTCCGGACTTCGACCATCCCCTATTCTTCTATATCTCAAAAGTGTTACAACTACTCAAGAATCGTGCAAAACCAATGAGTAACGCAGGAGATGTGAGGTGGACAAAAAAATGAAAAAGATGCTTAGGGAAAAAACCGTACTAATCGAGTGAGAGAACTTCGGACTTGGACCACCCCCTATTCTTCATATCTCATAAGTGTTACAATGACTGAAGAATCGTTTCAAACCGATGAGTAAGGAAGGAGATGTCAGGGGGACAAAACAAGGAAAATGATGCGTAGGGAAAAAATCATACTAATCGACTGACAGTACTTCGGACTTCGACCACCCCCTCTTCTTCTATGTCTCATAAGTGTTACAACGACTCAAGAATCGTGCGAGACCGATGAGTAAGGAAGGTGATGTGAGGGGGACAAAAAAAAGGAAAAAGATGCCTAGGGAAAAAATCGTACGAATCGACTGACAGTACTTCGGACTTCAACCACCCCCTATTCTTCTATGTCTCTTAAGTGTTACAATCACTCAAGAATCGGCCGAAACCAATGAGGAAGGAAGGAGATGTCAGGGGGACGAAACAAGGAAAATGATGCGTAGGGAAAAAATCGTACGAATCGACTGACAGTACTTCGGACTTCGACCACCCCCTCTTCTTCTATGTCTCATAAGTGTTACGACGACTCAAGAATCGTGCGAGACCGATGAGTAAGGAAGGTGATGTGAGGGGAACAAAGAAAGGAAAAATATGCCAAGGGAAAAAATCGTACGAATCGATTGACAGTACTTCGGTCTTCGACCACCCCCTATTCTTCTATGTCTCATAAGTGTTACAATCACTCAAGAATCGGCCGAAACCGATGAGTAAGGAAGGAGATGTCAGGGGGGACGAAACAAGGAAAACGATGCCTATGGAAAAAATCATACGAATCGACTGAGAGAACTCCGGACTTCGACCAACCTCTATTCTTCTATATCTCATAAGTGATACGACTACTCAAGAATCGTGCGAAACCAATGAGTAACGCAGGACATGTGAGGTGGACAAAAAAAGGAAAAATATGCTTAGGGAAAAAATCGTACTAATCGAGAATCGTGCGAAACCAATGAGTAACGCAGGAGATGTGAGGTCGACAAAAAAACGAAAAAGATGCTTAGGGAAAAAATCGTACTAATCGAGTGAGAGAACTTCGGACTTGGACCACCCCCTATTCTTCATATCTCATAAGTTTTACAATGACTGAAGAATCGTTTGAAACCGATGAGTAAGGAAGGAGATGTCAGGGGGGACGAAACAAGGAAAACGATGCCTAGGGAAAAAATCATACGAATCGACTGAGAGAACTCCGGACTTCGACCACCCCCTATTATTCTATATCTCATAAGCGTTACGACTACTCGAGAAACGTGTGAAACCAGTGAGTAACGAAAGAGATGTGAGGGGGGAAAAATGATACGAACCTAGGCAGATCCGTAATTCAACACGCACGCGGAAGACACGAACTGAATTTGTAACCGATGGATATCTCAATATACCTAAAGTCTAATCCCACAAATGATATAGAATCGGCCTAAACCCCCTATACCCCAAGTGATGATCGCCTTAGTCACACGGAGACGATGAATGACACACAACGAGATTTGATTGGCTCGTTGATTCGCCGATAAGAGAATTCGTCTTGGAAAAATCAAGAGGAACTCGACTAACTCTCAAGAGAGAATAAAACTCACAATTATGATTAATGATTGAATGAATTTCGGCCCTTACATAAGTTCCCTATTTATAGTGCAAATAAACCTATCTAAACCTAGTCAAACTAGGAAATAACTTAAGCAAAGTCAAAGTATGGTCCAACCCACTTAATTAACATAATAAAGCCCGAAAATAAAGTCTTTTAAGGCACAAAACGTGGGCTGCAAATTAAATACACGAAAATAAAACAAAAGTCTTTAATCTTCAGCCCGAACACACTCGATGAAATTGATAACTCGCGGGCTGTCCAATCCGCCTTCTCCAATGGGCTTCTTCATCAACTCTTGAGCCCAAACCTCTTGAATCAAGCCTTGCAAAGCTCCCTTGAACTTCTTAGCTCGAGCTCTTGACACCGGCCCACTTGGAACACGAACAGGATCTTGACTCCATGATTCTTGGACTCCATCATTCCCCTCCTCTTGAAGAGGATTTGTCCTCAAATCCAAGTCGTCACCTACAGCAAAAGCACTCAAATCAGTAACATTAAATGTAGCACTAACATTATACTCACCGGGCAAGTCCAATTTGTAGGCATTGTCATTAATGCGCTCCAACACTTGAAAAGGTCCATCGCCTCGAGGTAGCAACTTCGAACGCCGTTGCAACAGAAACCTTTCCTTGCGCATATGCAGCCATACCCAATCACCAGGTTCAAACACAACTTGTCGACGCCCTTTATTGGCTTGTTTGGCGTACTGCTCTGTTCGCCTCTCGATGTTCCTCCTTGCTTTCTCATGAATCTGTTTCACAAAATCAGCCATTTTTCGGCCATCAAGATCAGTATGCTCATGCTCAGGTAAAGGAGATAAATCTAATGGAGTTAAAGGATTAAAGCCATAGACAATCTCAAAAGGTGAAAATTGAGTAGCAGAATGAACAGAACGATTATATGCAAACTCAACATGAGGCAAACATTCTTCCCAAGACTTGATGTTCTTCTTAATGATAGCTCTAAGCAAAGTAGATAAAGTCCTATTAACTACTTCAGTTTGACCATCAGTTTGTGGATGACAAGTAGTAGAAAACAAAAGTTTAGTACCCAACTTACCCCACAAAGTCTTCCAAAAGTAGCTCAAGAACTTAGAATCTCTATCAGAAACAATAGTCCTAGGCATGCCATGCAATCTAACGATCTCTTTAAAGAACAAATCAGCCACATGAGATGCATCATCAGATTTATGACATGGAATGAAATGTGCCATCTTAGAAAATCTATCAACAACCACAAAGATGGAATCACGACCACGCTTACTCCTAGGCAAACCTAACACAAAATCCATAGATATATCAATTCAAGGTGCATCAGGAATAGGCAATGGTGTATACAGACCATGGGAACTCACTCTAGACTTAGCTTGCTTACATGTAACACATCTACCACAGATTCTCTCAACATCACGTTTCATATGAGGCCAAAAGAAATGTTCATGCAAAATAGCTAAGGTCTTAGCAATACCAAAATGTCCCATTAAACCCCCACCATGAGATTCAAGCAAAAACAATTCACGTAAAGAGCATTTAGGAACACACAACTTATTCTTCCTAAACAAGTAATCATCATGCCGAAAATACTCTCCACTAGCAGATTTCTCACATGCTCGATAAATCTCACCAAAATCATCATCACTCACATAAAGACTCTTGATGCACTCAAAACCAAGCAACTTAGCATCTAGCGTAGAGATCAAGGCGTACCTCCGAGAAAGTGCATCAGCCACCACATTCTCTTTACCTTGCTTATACTTGATGACGTATGGAAACGTCTCAATGAACTCCATCCACCTAGCATGCCTCTTATTCAGCTTGTGCTGCCCCTTCAAGTGCTTCAACGACTCATGATCGGTGTGAATGATGAACTCCTTGGCCCACAAGTAGTGCTGCCACGTTTTTAAGGCCCTCACCAAAGCGTACAGCTCCTTATCGTACGTTGGATAGCCCAACGTTGGTCCACTTAGCTTCTCGCTGAAGTACGCAACGGGCCGTCCCTCTTGCATCAAAACTGCACCAATGCCAACACCAGAAGCATCACATTCAATCTCAAAAGATTTTGAAAAATTAGGAAGAGATAATACCGGGGCATGCGTCAACTTCTACTTCAATAGCTGAAACGCCTTTTCTTGCTCTCCCCAACGGAACTCCACAGTCTTTTTGATCACTTCTGTCAATGGTGCTGCAACACTGCTGAAATGTGGCACGAATCGCCTATAGAAGCTAGCAAGTCCATGAAAGCTTCGAACATCTCCAATGCTCTTCGGACTCGGCCACTCTTGGATAGCTCGTATTTTCTCTTCATCAACCTGTACACCCTGTGCACTAACAACAAAACCGAGAAAAACAAGCTTGTCCGTACAAAAGATGCACTTCTTTAGGTTAGCATACAACTTTTCTTTCCTAAGTACATCTAAAACAGACTTCAAATGCTCAACATGCTCATCATGACTCTTGCTATATATGAGAATATCATCAAAATAGACCACAACAAATCTGCCTATGTAAGCACGCAAAACGTGGTTCATAAGACGCATAAACGTACTAGGAGCATTAGTCAAACCAAAAGGCATAACCAGCCACTCATACAAACCAAGTTTTGTCTTAAAAGCAGTTTTCCATTCATCTCCTTCCTTAATCCTAATTTGATGATATCCACTACGCAAATCAATCTTGGAAAACACACAAGAGCCATGCAATTCATCAAGCATATCATCTAAACGAGGGATGGGATGTCGATACTTTACCGTTATGTTGTTAATGGCTCGGCAGTCACAACACATCCTCATCGTCGAGTCCTTCTTCGGCACAAGTAGCACAGGAACTGCACAAGGACTTAAACTCTCCCTCACGTGCCCCTTTGCCAACAACTCTCCAATCTGCCTCTCCAATTCCTTCGTCTCCTCTGGATTGGTTCGATAAGCTGGCCTATTTGGAAGTGTCGCACCTGGCACAAAATCAATTTGATGCTCTATCCCTCGAATTGGTGGTAAGCCGGAAGGTGTTTCTTCGGGAAAGACATCATCAAATTCCTGCAACACAAAAGAAATAGAAGGGGGAAGAGAGTCTAGATCGTTAGTAGATAAAAAGTTCTCCTTGTACAAGAGTACAATCAAGGGCCTCTTCTCCTGAACCACCAACTTCAGGTCACTCGCCCTCGCCAAACACGATTTCTGCACAACTCCCTTCTCCTTATTCTCCACCTTTTGCCCTTTCAATTTCAACTCCTCCGCCTCCTTTTGCAACAGAACTTGATCTTCAAACACCTCTTTCGGAGTGAGCGGAACTAGTGACACCTTCTTGTGATTATACTCGAAAGAGTACTTGTTGGTGAAACCATCATGAGTCACTCGCCTATCAAACTGCCAAGGCCGTCCCAACAGGATGTGGCTTGCTTGCATCGGAACTACATCACACACAACTTCATCCACATACTTCCCGATGCTAAACGGAACCTTCACTTGCTTGGTAACCTTGACAATGCCCGTTTCATTCAGCCACTGCAATCTGTACGGCTTCGGATGGGACAACACAGGTAGTGCCAATTTTCGAACCATGGCTGTACTAGCCACGTTGGTACAGCTCCCTCCATCTATGATGACACTGCATAACTGATCTTTCACTTGACATCTCGTGTGAAAAATGTTCTCTCGCTGCACCAATTCATCCACATAATTTTGGACGCTCAAAGCCCTCCTTGCAACACAAATGCGTCCCACCGGTGGTATGATCTCTTCTTCCTCAGTGTCAGTATCAGTTTCCAAAGCCGGCATCTCCGGATCATCAGCCTCTTCATCAGTCACCACCTCCCCATTATCTCGCATAATCATCACTCTTCGATTTGGGCATTCACTCATAATATGCCCGAAGCCTTGACATTTAAAACACTTGCGATCACGATTACGAGTTTCAGGCACGGATGTTTTCTCTTGAGTTGCAGAACTCGCAGAATCTGATCGTGCCTTCACCAACGACTTCTTCTCTTCTTTCGGCCAATCCTCCTTCTTCCATTGGTTCCCTTTTGTCGAGGAGCCAATCGCCTGCCTCCAATTGCTCTGACTCTGCCTAGTAATGGACGGAATCTGTCTCGCTGCTCCCCTCCTCTTGAGCTGATTCTCTATCTTGATGGCATTGTGTACCATTTCATCCAATTCAAGATAAGGCTGTAGCTCCACAATATTTCGAATCTCCCAATTCAGACCAGACAAAAATCGTGCCATGGTTGCCTCATTATCCTCCTTAATATTGGCGCGAATCATGGTTACTTCCATATCCTTGAAGTACTCATCCACACTCCTAGACCCCTGTCTCAAAGTCTGAAGCTTATTGTACAGCTCTCTGTAGTAATGAGCTGGGACAAATCGCTTCCGCATAATAGTCTTCATGTCAAGCCAAGTCTGAATAGGTCCCTCTTCATTCCTCCTCCGATTCTTCACCAACTGATCCCACCAAACAAGGGCATAATCCGAAAACTCAAGTGCTGCCAACTTTACCTTCTTCAACTCAGAATAATTCTGAGCTTCAAACAGCAGTTCAACCTTCATCTCCCACTCTAGATAAGCCTCCGGATCATTCTTCCCTTGGAACAAAGGAATGTTCATCTTGATGTTGTTCAGATTGTTATCCTCTCTGCTCCATCCTCTATATCCACCATGGCCATCAGGATCCACTTCGAGGTCTGTCTGCTCCTCATAATAATCATAATCTGGTTGCCTGTACGGAACATACCCTCGACCTCTGCCATTGCCATTCCCTCTGCCACCACGATCACCTCGTCCACCTCTACGTCCGCTACTATGAGAGGACTCAAACTGCTTGCTTTGTTCAACCTCATTGATCCTCGCATGCACCTCCTCCAGCTCAGCTCTCATTATCTTGGCCAACTCTGATTTCAATGCATCGAACAATAGCTTGTTGTTTGGATCGCCGACAGGTTGATCTTCCGGCTGGTTATGGCCGGCTCCATCTTTACCGTCCTTTCCCGACATACCTGTTTTTGTTTTTTTTTTTTTTTTTTTTTTAAACACAAAACAAAGAAGAAAGAAAGGTTAGTTAAAACAAGGCCTCACCACCTCACAAGCACTCGTGTATCACTCAACAATGATTCACTCAGCGCTCGTGTATCACTCGATATCAATAGCTTTTACCCTCTAATAGTCTCACCTCTCTTGAAATCTCTCTTAAAAGCACTCAAATTCTCTCAATCTACCACGGAACTCTTTATCAACAAACCAAAGAACACAGAAAGGAATTACCGATTTTTTTTATTTTTTTTTCAACTGGACGGTATGACCTTCAGACGGCTGTTTTTGGGCCTAAACGCAAACCGAACACAGTAGAGTAGTGTTAACTTCTTGGTCTCGTCGAGACGTTTCCGAAATGGTATTATGGAGCTTGAACGGATAAGCAGATCAAAAGTTACATCCGTAATGACACGAAGAAACGAAGCAACAAACGACTCGATCAACTAAAAGATGCAGAATATGGACTTCTCTTATCTAAGGAAACAAATTGACGAAAGAAAGGAAACAAATCAAATATCCCTTAATTAGAAGATCAAATCGAACAAAATTTCTCTTTCAGGATTTAACACACTAGAACAGATCTGAATTGTTCAATAAACGAACGTCCTTTTTTTTTTTTTTTTTTTTTCAGCAACGAACAACACAAATCTGAAATACGAACTTGTTTTTTTTTTTTTTTTTTTAATGTGAATTCGACTCAACGAATGAACGCAATAAAATTAACGAGACTCAGATATACGACACGAACGAAGAAAGCAACAAAATTGACGAGACTCAATTCGACTCACAACGAAAACTGGACTTCGACCACCCCCTATTCTTCTATTACTCAAGAATCGGCCGAAACCGATGAGTAAGGAATGAGATGTCAGGGAAGACGAAACAAGGACAACGATGCCTAGGGAAAAAAATCATACGAATCGACTGAGAGAACTCCGGACTTAGACCACCCCCTATTCTTCTATATGTCATAAGTGTTACGACTACTCAAGAATAGTGCGAAACCAATGAGTAACGAAAGAGATGTGAGGGGGACAAAAAGAGGAAAAAGATGCCTAGGGAAAAAATCGTACGAATCTACTGAGGGAACTTCGGACTTCGACCACCCCCTATTCTTCTTTGTCTCATAAGTGTTACAATCACTCAAGAATCGGCCGAATCCGATGAGTAAGGAAGGAGATGTCAGGGGTACGAAACAAGGAAAAAGATGCCTAGGGAAAAAATCATACGAATCGACTGAGAGAACTCCGGACTTAGACCACCCCCTATTCTTCTATGTCTCATAAGTGTTACAATCACTCAAGAATCGGCCGAAACCGATGAGTAAGGAAGGAGATGTCAGGGGGGACGAAACAAGGAAAACGATGCCTAGGGAAAAAATCATACGAATCGACTGAGAGAACTCCGGACTTCGACCATCCCCTATTCGTCTATATCTCAAAAGTGTTACGACTACTCAAGAATCGTGCGAAACCAATGAGTAATGAAAGACATGTGAGGGGGACAAAAAAAGGAAAAAGATGCCTAGGGAAAAAATCATACGAATCTACTGAGGGAACTTCGGACTTCGACCACCCCCTATTCTTCTATGTCTCATAAGTGTTACAATCACTCAAGAATCGGCCGAATCCGATATGTAACGAAGGAGATGTCAGGGGGACGAAACAAGGAAAAAGATGCCTAGGGAAAAAATCATACGAATCGACTGAGAGAACTCCGGACTTAGACCACCCCCTATTCTTCTATATGTCATAAGTGTTACGACTACTCAAGAATAGTGCGAAACCAATGAGTAACAAAAGAGATGTGAGGGGGACAAAAAAAGGAAAACGATGCCTAGGGAAAAATCGTACGAATCGACTGAGAGAACTTCGGACTTCGACCACCCCCTATTCTTCTATGTCTCATAAGTGTTACAATCACTCAAGAATCGGCCGAAACCGATGAGTAAGGAAGGAGATGTCAGGGGGGACGAAACAAGGAAAACGATGCCTAGGGAAAAAATCATACGAATCGACTGAGAGAACTCCGGACTTCGACCATCCCCTATTCGTCTATATCTCAAAAGTGTTACGACTACTCAAGAATCGTGCGAAACCAATGAGTAATGAAAGACATGTGAGGGGGACAAAAAAAGGAAAAAGATGCCTAAGGAAAAAATCATACGAATCTACTGAGGGAACTTCGGACTTCGACCACCCCCTATTCTTCTATGTCTCATAAGTGTTACAATCACTCAAGAATCGGCCGAATCCGATGAGTAACGAAGGAGATGTCAGGGGGTCGAAACAAGAAAAATGATGCCTAGGGAAAAAATCATACGAAACGACTGAGAGAACTCCGGACTTCGACCATCCCCTATTCTTCTATGTCTCATAAGTGTTACAATCACTCAAGAATCGGCCGAAACCGATGAGTAAGGAAGGAGATGTCAGGGGGGACGAAACAAGGAAAACGATGCCTAGGGAAAAAATCATACGAATCGACTGAGAGAACTCCGGACTTCGACCATCCCCTATTCGTCTATATCTCAAAAGTGTTACGACTACTCAAGAATCGTGCGAAACCAATGAGTAATGAATGACATGTGAGGGGGACAAAAAAAGGAAAAAGATGCCTAAGGAAAAAATCATACGAATCTACTGAGGGAACTTCGGACTTCGACCACCCCCTATTCTTCTATGTCTCTTAAGTGTTACAATCACTGAAGAATCATTTGAAACGGATGAGTAAGGAAGGAGATGTCAGGCGGACGAAACAAGGAAAAAGATGCCTAGGGAAAAAATCATACGAATCGACTGACAGTACTTCGGACTTCGACCACCCCCTCTTCTTCTATGTCTCATAAGTGTTACAACGACTCAAGAATCGTTCGAAACCGATGAGTAAGGAAGGTGATGTGAGGGGGACAAAGAAAGGAAAAAGATGCCTAGGGAAAAAATTGTACGAATCGACTGACAGTACTTCGGACTTCGACCTCCCCCTATTCTTCTATGTCATATAAGTGTTACAATGACTCAAGAATCGGGCGAAACCGATGAGTAAGGAAGGAGATGTCAGGGAAGACGAAACAAGGACAACAATGCCTAGGGAAAAAATCATACGAATCGACTGAGACAACTCCGGAATTAGACCACCCCCTATTCTTCTATATGTCATACGTGTGATGACTACTCAAGAATCGTGCGAAACCAATGAGTAACGAAAGAGATGTGAGGGGGACAAAAAAAGGAAAACGATGCCTAGGGAAAAAATCGTACGAATCGACTGAGAGAACTTCGGACTTCGACCACCCCCTATTCTTCTCTGTCTCATAAGTGTTACAATCACTCAAGAATTGGCCGAAACCAATGAGTAAGGAAGGAGATGTCAGGGGGGACGAAACAAGGAAAACGATGCCTAGTGAAAAAATCATACGAATCGACTGAGAGAACTCCGGACTTAGAACACCCCCTATTCTTCTATGTCTCATAAGTGTTACAATCACTCAAGAATCGGCCGAAACCGATGAGTAAGGTAGGAGATGTCAGGGGGGACGAAACAAGGAAAACGATGCCTAGGGAAAAAATCATACGAATCGACTGAGAGAACTCCGGACTTCGACCATCCCCTATTCGTCTATATCTCAAAGTGTTACGACTACTCAAGAATCGTGCGAAACCAATGAGTAATGAAAGACATGTGAGGGGGACAAAAAAAGGAAAAAGATGCCTAAGGAAAAAATCATACGAATCTACTGAGGGAACTTCGGACTTCGACCACCCCCTATTCTTCTATGTCTCATAAGTGTTACAATCACTCAAGAATCGGCCGAATCCGATGAGTAACGAAGGAGATGTCAGGGGGTCGAAACAAGAAAAATGATGCCTAGGGAAAAAATCATACGAAACGACTGAGAGAACTCCGGACTTCGACCATCCCCTATTCTTCTATGTCTCATAAGTGTTACAATCACTCAAGAATCGGCCGAAACCGATGAGTAAGGAAGGAGATGTCAGGGGGGACGAAACAAGGAAAACGATGCCTAGGGAAAAAATCATACGAATCGACTGAGAGAACTCCGGACTTCGACCATCCCCTATTCGTCTATATCTCAAAAGTGTTACGACTACTCAAGAATCGTGCGAAACCAATGAGTAATGAATGACATGTGAGGGGGACAAAAAAAGGAAAAAGATGCCTAAGGAAAAAATCATACGAATCTACTGAGGGAACTTCGGACTTCGACCACCCCCTATTCTTCTATGTCTCTTAAGTGTTACAATCACTGAAGAATCATTTGAAACGGATGAGTAAGGAAGGAGATGTCAGGCGGACGAAACAAGGAAAAAGATGCCTAGGGAAAAAATCATACGAATCGACTGACAGTACTTCGGACTTCGACCACCCCCTCTTCTTCTATGTCTCATAAGTGTTACAACGACTCAAGAATCGTTCGAAACCGATGAGTAAGGAAGGTGATGTGAGGGGGACAAAGAAAGGAAAAAGATGCCTAGGGAAAAAATTGTACGAATCGACTGACAGTACTTCGGACTTCGACCTCCCCCTATTCTTCTATGTCATATAAGTGTTACAATGACTCAAGAATCGGGCGAAACCGATGAGTAAGGAAGGAGATGTCAGGGAAGACGAAACAAGGACAACAATGCCTAGGGAAAAAATCATACGAATCGACTGAGACAACTCCGGAATTAGACCACCCCCTATTCTTCTATATGTCATACGTGTGATGACTACTCAAGAATCGTGCGAAACCAATGAGTAACGAAAGAGATGTGAGGGGGACAAAAAAAGGAAAACGATGCCTAGGGAAAAAATCGTACGAATCGACTGAGAGAACTTCGGACTTCGACCACCCCCTATTCTTCTCTGTCTCATAAGTGTTACAATCACTCAAGAATTGGCCGAAACCAATGAGTAAGGAAGGAGATGTCAGGGGGGACGAAACAAGGAAAACGATGCCTAGTGAAAAAATCATACGAATCGACTGAGAGAACTCCGGACTTAGAACACCCCCTATTCTTCTATGTCTCATAAGTGTTACAATCACTCAAGAATCGGCCGAAACCGATGAGTAAGGTAGGAGATGTCAGGGGGGACGAAACAAGGAAAACGATGCCTAGGGAAAAAATCATACGAATCGACTGAGAGAACTCCGGACTTCGACCATCCCCTATTCGTCTATATCTCAAAAGTGTTACGACTACTCAAGAATCGTGCGAAACCAATGAGTAATGAAAGACATGTGAGGGGGACAAAAAAAGGAAAAAGATGCCTAAGGAAAAAATCATACGAATCTACTGAGGGAACTTCGGACTTCGACCACCCCCTATTCTTCTATGTCTCATAAGTGTTACAATCACTCAAGAATCGGCCGAATCCGATGAGTAACGAAGGAGATGTCAGGGGGTCGAAACAAGAAAAATGATGCCTAGGGAAAAAATCATACGAAACGACTGAGAGAACTCCGGACTTCGACCATCCCCTATTCTTCTATGTCTCATAAGTGTTACAATCACTCAAGAATCGGCCGAAACCGATGAGTAAGGAAGGAGATGTCAGGGGGGACGAAACAAGGAAAACGATGCCTAGGGAAAAAATCATACGAATCGACTGAGAGAACTCCGGACTTCGACCATCCCCTATTCGTCTATATCTCAAAAGTGTTACGACTACTCAAGAATCGTGCGAAACCAATGAGTAATGAATGACATGTGAGGGGGACAAAAAAAGGAAAAAGATGCCTAAGGAAAAAATCATACGAATCTACTGAGGGAACTTCGGACTTCGACCACCCCTATTCTTCTATGTCTCTTAAGTGTTACAATCACTGAAGAATCATTTGAAACGGATGAGTAAGGAAGGAGATGTCAGGCGGACGAAACAAGGAAAAAGATGCCTAGGGAAAAAATCATACGAATCGACTGACAGTACTTCGGACTTCGACCACCCCCTCTTCTTCTATGTCTCATAAGTGTTACAACGACTCAAGAATCGTTCGAAACCGATGAGTAAGGAAGGTGATGTGAGGGGGACAAAGAAAGGAAAAAGATGCCTAGGGAAAAAATTGTACGAATCGACTGACAGTACTTCGGACTTCGACCTCCCCCTATTCTTCTATGTCATATAAGTGTTACAATGACTCAAGAATCGGGCGAAACCGATGAGTAAGGAAGGAGATGTCAGGGAAGACGAAACAAGGACAACAATGCCTAGGGAAAAAATCATACGAATCGACTGAGACAACTCCGGAATTAGACCACCCCCTATTCTTCTATATGTCATACGTGTGATGACTACTCAAGAATCGTGCGAAACCAATGAGTAACGAAAGAGATGTGAGGGGGACAAAAAAAGGAAAACGATGCCTAGGGAAAAAATCGTACGAATCGACTGAGAGAACTTCGGACTTCGACCACCCCCTATTCTTCTCTGTCTCATAAGTGTTACAATCACTCAAGAATTGGCCGAAACCAATGAGTAAGGAAGGAGATGTCAGGGGGGACGAAACAAGGAAAACGATGCCTAGTGAAAAAATCATACGAATCGACTGAGAGAACTCCGGACTTAGAACACCCCCTATTCTTCTATGTCTCATAAGTGTTACAATCACTCAAGAATCGGCCGAAACCGATGAGTAAGGTAGGAGATGTCAGGGGGGACGAAACAAGGAAAACGATGCCTAGGGAAAAAATCATACGAATCGACTGAGAGAACTCCGGACTTCGACCATCCCCTATTCGTCTATATCTCAAAAGTGTTACGACTACTCAAGAATCGTGCGAAACCAATGAGTAATGAAAGACATGTGAGGGGGACAAAAAAAGGAAAAAGATGCCTAAGGAAAAAATCATACGAATCTACTGAGGGAACTTCGGACTTCGACCACCCCCTATTCTTCTATGTCTCATAAGTGTTACAATCACTCAAGAATCGGCCGAATCCGATGAGTAACGAAGGAGATGTCAGGGGGTCGAAACAAGAAAAATGATGCCTAGGGAAAAAATCATACGAAACGACTGAGAGAACTCCGGACTTCGACCATCCCCTATTCTTCTATGTCTCATAAGTGTTACAATCACTCAAGAATCGGCCGAAACCGATGAGTAAGGAAGGAGATGTCAGGGGGGACGAAACAAGGAAAACGATGCCTAGGGAAAAAATCATACGAATCGACTGAGAGAACTCCGGACTTCGACCATCCCCTATTCGTCTATATCTCAAAAGTGTTACGACTACTCAAGAATCGTGCGAAACCAATGAGTAATGAATGACATGTGAGGGGGACAAAAAAAGGAAAAAGATGCCTAAGGAAAAAATCATACGAATCTACTGAGGGAACTTCGGACTTCGACCACCCCCTATTCTTCTATGTCTCTTAAGTGTTACAATCACTGAAGAATCATTTGAAACGGATGAGTAAGGAAGGAGATGTCAGGGGTCGAAACAAGGAAAATGATGCGTAGGGAAAAAATCGTACGAAACGACTGAGAGAACTCCGGACTTCGACCATCCCCTATTCGTCTATATCTCATAAATGTTACAACGACTCAAGAATCGTGCGAGATCGATGAGTAAGGAAGGTGATGTGAGGGGCACAAAGAAAGGAAAAAGATGCCTAGGGAAAAAATCGTACGTATTGACTGACAGTACTTTGGACTTCGACCACCCCCTATTCTTCTATTACTCAAGAATCGGCCGAAACCGATGAGTAAGGAATGAGATGTCAGGGAAGACGAAACAAGGACAACGATGCCTAGGGAAAAAAATCATATGAATCGACTGAGAGAACTCCGGACTTAGACCACCCCCTATTCTTCTATATGTCATAAGTGTTACGACTACTCAAGAATAGTGCGAAACCAATGAGTAACGAAAGAGATGTGAGGGGGACAAAAAGAGGGAAAAGATGCCTAGGGAAAAAATCGTACGAATCTACTGAGGGAACTTCAGACTTCGACCACCCCCTATTCTTCTTTGTCTCATAAGTGTTACAATCACTCAAGAATCGGCCGAATCCGATGAGTAAGGAAGGAGATGTCAGGGGTACGAAACAAGGAAAAAGATGCCTAGGGAAAAAATCATACGAATCGACTGAGAGAACTCCGGACATCGACCACCCCCTATTCTTCTATATCTCATAAGCGTTACGACTACTTAAGAAACGTGTGAAACCAGTGAGTAACGAAAGAGATGTGAGGGGGACAAAAAAGGGAAAAGATGCCTAAGGAAAAAATCGTACGAAACAACTGAGAGAACTTCGGACTTGGACCACCCCCTATTCTTCATATCTCATAAGTGTTACAATAACTGAAGAATCGTTTGAAACGGATGAGTAAGGAAGGAGATGTCAGGGGTCGAAACAAGGAAAATGATGCATAGGGGAAAAATCGTACGAATCGACTAACAGTACTTCGGACTTCGACCACCCCTCTTCTTCTATATCTCATAAGTGTTACAATGACTCAAGAATCGTGCGAAACCGATGAGTAAGGAAGGTGATGTGAGGGGGACAAAAAAAGGAAAAAGAGGCCTAGGGAAAAAATCGTACGAATCGACTGACAGTACTTCGGACTTCGACCACCCCCTATTCTTCTATGTCTCATAAGTGTTACAATTACTCAAGAATCGGCCGAAACCGATGAGTAAGGAAGGAGATGTCAGGGAAGACGAAACAAGGACAACGATGCCTAGGGAAAAAATCATACGAATCGACTGAGAGAACTCCGGACTTCGACCATCCCCTATTCGTCTATATCTCAAAAGTGTTACGACTACTCAAGAATCGGCCGAAACCGATGAGTAATGAAAGACATGTGAGGGGGACAAAAAAAGGAAAAAGATGCCTAGGGAAAAAATCATACGAATCTACTGAGGGAACTTCGGACTTCGACCACCCCCTATTCTTCATATCTCATAAGTGTTACAATGACTGAAGAATCGTTTCAAACCGATGAGTAAGGAAGGAGATGTCAGGGGGACGAAACAAGGAAAATGATGTGTAGGGAAAAAAAATCATACGAATCGACTGACAGTACTTCGGACTTCGACCACCCCCTCTTCTTCTATGTCTCAAAAGTGTTACAACTACTCAAGAATCGTGCGAGACCGATGAGTAAGGAGGGTGATTTGAGGGGGACAAAAAAAGGAAAAAGATGTCTAGGGAAAAAATCGTACGAATCGACTGACAGTACTTCGGACTTCGACCACCCCCTATTCTTCTATGTCTCATAAGTGTTACAATCACTCAAGAATCGGCCGAAACCGATGAGTAAGGAAGGAGATGTCAGGGGGGACGAAACAAGGAAAACGATGTCTAAGGAAAAAATCATACGAATCGACTGAGAGAACTCCGGACTTCGACCAACCTCTATTCTTCTATATCTCATAAGCGTTACGACTACTTAAGAATCGTGCGAAACCAATGAGTAACGCAGGACATGTGAGGTGGACAAAAAAAGGAAAAATATGCTTAGGGAAAAAATCGTACTATCCGAGTGAGAGAACTTTGGACTTGGACCACCCCCTATTTTTCTATATCTCATCAGTGTTACAATGACTGAAGAATCGTTTGAAACCGATGAGTAAGGAAGGAGATGTCAGGCGGACGAAACAAGGAAAAAGATGCCTAGGGAAAAAATCGTACGAATCGACTGACAGTACTTCGGACTTCGACCACCCCCTCTTCTTCTATGTCTCATAAGTGTTACAACGACTCAAGAATCGTTCGAAACCGATGAGTAAGGAAGGTGATGAGAGGGGGACAAAGAAAGGAAAAAGATGCCTAGGGAAAAAATTGTACGAATCGACTGACAGTACTTCGGACTTCGACCACCCCCTATTCTTCTATGTCTTATAAGTGTTACAATGACTCAAGAATCGGCCGAAACCGATGAGTAAGGAAGGAGATGTCAGGGAAGACGAAACAAGGACAACGATGCCTAGGGAAAAAATCATACGAATCGACTGAGAGAACTCCGGACTTAGACCACCCCCTATTCTTCTATGTCTCATAAGTGTTACAATCACTCAAGAATCGGCCGAAACCGATGAGTAAGGAAGGAGATGTCAGGGGGGACGAAACAAGGAAAACGATGTCTAAGGAAAAAATCATACGAATCGACTAAGAGAACTCCGGACTTCGACCAACCTCTATTCTTCTATATCTCATAAGCGTTACGACTACTTAAGAATCGTGCGAAACCAATGAGTAACGCAGGACATGTGAGGTGGACAAAAAAAGGAAAAATATGCTTAGGGAAAAAATCGTACTATCCGAGTGAGAGAACTTTGGACTTGGACCACCCCCTATTTTTCTATATCTCATCAGTGTTACAATGACTGAAGAATCGTTTGAAACCGATGAGTAAGGAAGGAGATGTCAGGCGGACGAAACAAGGAAAAAGATGCCTAGGGAAAAAATCGTACGAATCGACTGACAGTACTTCGGACTTCGACCACCCCCTCTTCTTCTATGTCTCATAAGTGTTACAACGACTCAAGAATCGTTCGAAACCGATGAGTAAGGAAGGTGATGAGAGGGGGACAAAGAAAGGAAAAAGATGCCTAGGGAAAAAATTGTACGAATCGACTGACAGTACTTCGGACTTCGACCACCCCCTATTCTTCTATGTCTTATAAGTGTTACAATGACTCAAGAATCGGCCGAAACCGATGAGTAAGGAAGGAGATGTCAGGGAAGACGAAACAAGGACAACGATGCCTAGGGAAAAAATCATACGAATCGACTGAGAGAACTCCGGACTTAGACCACCCCCTATTCTTCTATGTCTCATAAGTGTTACAATCACTCAAGAATCGGCCGAAACCGATGAGTAAGGAAGGAGATGTCAGGGGGGACGAAACAAGGAAAACGATGTCTAAGGAAAAAATCATACGAATCGACTGAGAGAACTCCGGACTTCGACCAACCTCTATTCTTCTATATCTCATAAGCGTTACGACTACTTAAGAATCGTGCGAAACCAATGAGTAACGCAGGACATGTGAGGTGGACAAAAAAAGGAAAAATATGCTTAGGGAAAAAATCGTACTATCCGAGTGAGAGAACTTTGGACTTGGACCACCCCCTATTTTTCTATATCTCATCAGTGTTACAATGACTGAAGAATCGTTTGAAACCGATGAGTAAGGAAGGAGATGTCAGGCGGACGAAACAAGGAAAAAGATGCCTAGGGAAAAAATCGTACGAATCGACTGACAGTACTTCGGACTTCGACCACCCCCTCTTCTTCTATGTCTCATAAGTGTTACAACGACTCAAGAATCGTTCGAAACCGATGAGTAAGGAAGGTGATGAGAGGGGGACAAAGAAAGGAAAAAGATGCCTAGGGAAAAAATTGTACGAATCGACTGACAGTACTTCGGACTTCGACCACCCCCTATTCTTCTATGTCTTATAAGTGTTACAATGACTCAAGAATCGGGCGAAACCGATGAGTAAGGAAGGAGATGTCAGGGAAGACGAAACAAGGACAACGATGCCTAGGGAAAAAATCATACGAATCGACTGAGAGAACTCCGGACTTAGACCACCCCCTATTCTTCTATATGTCATAAGTGTTACGACAACTCAAGAATCGTGCGAAACCAATGAGGAACGAAAGAGATGTGAGGGGGACAAAAAAAGGAAAAAGATGCCTAGAGAAAAAATCGTCCGAATCGACTGAGAGAACTTCGGACTTCGACCACCCCCTATTCTTCTATGTCTCATAAGTGTTACAATTACTCAAGAATCGGCCGAAACCGATGAGTATGGAAGGAGATGTCAGGGGGGACGAAACAAGGAAAACGATGCCTAGGGAAAAAATCATACGTATCGACTGAGAGAACTCCGGAGTTAGACCACCCCCTATTCTTCTATATGTCATAAGTGTTACGACTACTCAAGAATCGTGCGAAACCAATGAGTAACGAAAGAGATGTGAGGGGGACAAAAAAAGGAAAACGATGCCTAGTGAAAAAATCGTACGAATCGACTGAGAAAACTTCGGACTTCGACCACCCCCTATTCTTCTATGTCTCATAAGTGTTACACTCACTCAAGAATCGGCCGAAACCGATGAGTAAGGAAGGAGATGTCAGGGGGGATGAAACAAGGAAAAAGATGCTTAGGGAAAAAATCGTACTATCCGAGTGAGAGAACTTTGGACTTGGACCACCCCCTATTTTTCTATATCTCATCAGTGTTACAATGACTGAAGAATCGTTTGAAACCGATGAGTAAGGAAGGAGATGTCAGGCGGACGAAACAAGGAAAAAGATGCCTAGGGAAAAAATCGTACGAATCGACTGACAGTACTTCGGACTTCGACCACCCCCTCTTCTTCTATGTCTCATAAGTGTTACAACGACTCAAGAATCGTTCGAAACCGATGAGTAAGGAAGGTGATGAGAGGGGGACAAAGAAAGGAAAAAGATGCCTAGGGAAAAAATTGTACGAATCGACTGACAGTACTTCGGACTTCGACCACCCCCTATTCTTCTATGTCTTATAAGTGTTACAATGACTCAAGAATCGGCCGAAACCGATGAGTAAGGAAGGAGATGTCAGGGAAGACGAAACAAGGACAACGATGCCTAGGGAAAAAATCATACGAATCGACTGAGACAACTCCGGAATTAGACCACCCCCTATTCTTCTATATGTCATACGTGTGACGACTACTCAAGAATCGTGCGAAACCAATGAGTAACGAAAGAGATGTGAGGGGGACAAAAAAAGGAAAACGATGCCTAGGGAAAAAATCGTACGAATCGACTGAGAGAACTTCGGACTTCGACCACCCCCTATTCTGCTCTGTCTCATAAGTGTTACAATCACTCAAGAATTGGCCGAAACCGATGAGTAAGGAAGGAGATGTCAGGGGGGACGAAACAAGGAAAACGATGCCTAGGGAAAAAATCATACGAATCGACTGAAAGAACTCCGGACTTCGACCACCCCCTCTTCTTCTATATCTCATAAGCGTTACGACTACTCAAGAAATGTGTGAAACCAGTGAGTAACGAAAGACATGTGATGGGACAAAAAAAGGAAAAAGATGCCTAGGGAAAAAAATCGTACGAATCAACTGAGAGAACTTCGGATTTGGACCACCCCCTATTCTTCATATCTCATAAGTGTTACAACGACTGACGAATCATTCAAAGCCAATGAGTAAGGTAGGAGATGTTAGGGGGAGGAAACAAGGAAAACGATGTATAAGGAAAAAATCGTACAAGTCGACTGACAGTACTTCGGACTTCGACCACCCCCTCTTCTTCTATGTCTCATAAGTGTTACAACGACTCAAGAATCGTGCGAAACCGATGAGTAAGGACGGTGATGTGAGGGGGACAAAGAAAGGAAAAAGATGCCTAGGGAAAAATCGTACGAATCGACTGAGAGAACTTCGTACTTCGACACCCCCTATTCTTCTATGTCTCATAAGTGTTACAATCACTCAAGAATCGGCCGAAACCGATGAGTAAGGTAGGAGATGTCAGGGGGGACGAAACAAGGAAAACGATGCCTAGGGAAAAAATCATACGAATCGACTGAGAGAACTCCGGACTTCGACCACCCCCTATTCTTCTATATCTCATAAGAGTTACGACTACTCAAGAATCGTGCGAAACCAATGAGTAACGAAATAGATGTGAGGGGGACAAAAAAGGAAAAAGATGCCTAGGGAAAAAATCGTACGAATCGACTGAGAGAACTTCGGACTTGGACCACCACCTATTCTTCATATCTCATAAGTGTTACAACGACTGAAGAATCATTCAAAGCCGATGAGTAAGGAAGGGGATGTTAGGGGGAGGAAACAAGGAAAACGATGTATAGGGAAAAAATCGTACAAATCGACTGACAGTACTTCGGACTTTGACCACCCCCTCTTCTTCTATGTCTCATAAGTGTTACAACGACTCAAGAATCGTGCGAGACCGATGAGTAAGGAAGGTGATGTGAGGGGGACAAAGAAAGGAAAAAGATGCCTACGGAAAAAATCGTACGAATCGACTGACAGTACTTCGGACATCGACCACCCCCTATTCTTCTATGTCTCATAAGTGTTACAATTACTCAAGAATCGGCCGAAACCGATGAGTAAGGAAGGAGATGTCAGGGGAGACGAAACAAGGACAACGATGCCTAGGGAAAAAATCATACGAATCGACTGAGAGAACTCCGGACTTAGACCACCCCCTATTCTTCTATATCTCATAAGTGTTACAACTACTCAAGAATCGTGCCGAAACCAATGAGTAACGAAAGAGATGTGAGGGAGACGAAACAAGGACAACGATGCGTAGGGAAAAAATCAGTACGAATCGACTGAGAGAACTCGGACTTCGACCACCCCCTATTCTTCTATGTCTCATAAGTGTTACAATCACTCAAGAATCGGCCGAAACCGATGAGTAAGGAAGGAGATGTCAGGGGGGACGAAACAAGGAAAACGATGCCTAGGGAAAAAATCATACGAATCGACTGAGAGAACTCCGGACTTAGACCACCCCCTATTCTTCTATATCTCATAAGTGTTACGACTACTCAAGAATCGTGCGAAACCAATGAGGAACGAAAGAGATGTTAGGGGGACAAAAAAAGGAAAAAGATGCCTAGAGAAAAAATCGTCCGAATCGACTGAGAGAACTTCGGACTTCGACCACCCCCTATTCTTCTATGTCTCATAAGTGTTACAATTACTCAAGAATCGGCCGAAACCGATGAGTATGGAAGGAGATGTCAGGGGGGACGAAACAAGGAAAACGATGCCTAGGGAAAAAATCATACGAATCGACTGAGAGAACTCCGGAGTTAGACCACCCCCTATTCTTCTATTTGTCATAAGTGTTACGACTACTCAATAATCGTGCGAACCAATGAGTAACGAAAGAGATGTGAGGGGGACAAAAAAAGGAAAACGATGCCTAGTGAAAAAATCGTACGAATCGACTGAGAGAACTTCGGACTTCGACCACCCCCTATTCTTCTATGTCTCATAAGTGTTACAATCACTCAAGAATCGGCCGAAACCGATGAGTAAGGAAGGAGATGTCAGGGGGGATGAAACAAGGAAAAAGATGCTTAGGGAAAAATCGTACTATTCGAGTGAGAGAAACTTTGGACTTGGACCACCCCCTATTTTTCTATATCTCATCAGTGTTACAATGACTGAAGAATCGTTTGAAACCGATGAGTAAGGAAGGAGATTGTCAGGCGGACGAAACAAGGAAAAAGATGCCTAGGGAAAAATCATACGAATCGACTGACAGTACTTCGGACTTCGACCACCCCCTCTTCTTCTATGTCTCATAAGTGTTACAACGACTCAAGAATCGTTCGAACCGATGAGTAAGGAAGGTGATGTGAGGGGGACAAAGAAAGGAAAAGATGCCTAGGGAAAAAATTGTACGAATCGACTGACAGTACTTCGGACTTCGACCTCCCCCTATTCTTCTATGTCATATAAGTGTTACAATGACTCAAGAATCGGGCGAAACCGATGAGTAAGGAAGGAGATGTCAGGGAAGACGAAACAAGGACAAACAATGCCTAGGGAAAAAATCATACGAATCGACTGAGACAACTCCGGACTTAGACCACCCCCTATTCTTCTATATGTCATACGTGTGATGACTACTCAAGAATCGTGCGAAACCAATGAGTAACGAAAGAGATGTGAGGGGGACAAAAAAAGGAAAACGATGCCTAGGGAAAAAATCGTACGAATCGACTGAGAGAACTTCGGACTTCGACCACCCCCTATTCTTCTCTGTCTCATAAGTGTTACAATCACTCAAGAATTGGCCGAAACCAATGAGTAAGGAAGGAGATGTCAGGGGGGACGAAACAAGGAAAACGATGCCTAGTGAAAAAATCATACGAATCGACTGAGAGAACTCCGGACTTAGAACACCCCCTATTCTTCTATGTCTCATAAGTGTTACAATCACTCAAGAATCGGCCGAAACCGATGAGTAAGGAAGGAGATGTCAGGGGGACGAAACAAGGAAAACGATGCCTAGGGAAAAAATCGTACGAATCAACTGAGAGAACTTCGGATTTGGACCACCCCTATTCTTCATATCTCATAAGTGTTACAACGACTGACGAATCATTCAAAGCCAATGAGTAAGGTAGGAGATGTTAGGGGGAGGAAACAAGGAAAACATTGTATAAGGAAAAAATCGTACAAGTCGACTGACAGTACTTCGGACTTCGACCACCCCCTCTTCTTCTATGTCTCATAAGTGTTACAACGACTCAAGAATCGTGCGAAACCGATGAGTAAGGACGGTGATGTGAGGGGGACAAAGAAAGGAAAAAGATGCCTAGGGAAAAATCGTACGAATCGACTGAGAGAACTTCGTACTTCGACCACCCCCTATTCTTCTATGTCTCATAAGTGTTACAATCACTCAAGAATCGGCCGAAACCGATGAGTAAGGTAGGAGATGTCAGGGGGGACGAAACAAGGAAAACGATGTCTAGGGAAAAAATCATACGAATCGACTGAGAGAACTCCGGACTTCGACCACCCCCTATTCTTCAATATCTCATAAGAGTTACGACTACTCAAGAATCGTGCGAAACCAATGAGTAACGAAATAGATGTGAGGGGGACAAAAAAGGAAAAAGATGCCTAGGGAAAAAATCGTACGAATCGACTGAGAGAACTTCGGACTTGGACCACCACCTATTCTTCATATCTCATAAGTGTTACAACGACTGAAGAATCATTCGAAAGCCGATGAGTAAGGAAGGAGATGTTAGGGGGAGGAAACAAGGAAAACGATGTATAGGGAAAAAATCGTACAAATCGACTGACAGTACTTCGGACTTTGACCACCCCCTCTTCTTCTATGTCTCATAAGTGTTACAACTACTCAAGAATCGTGCGAGACCGATGAGTAAGGAAGGTGATGTGAGGGGGACAAAGAAAGGAAAAAGATGCCTACGGAAAAAATCGTACGAATCGACTGACAGTACTTCGGACATCGACCACCCCCTATTCTTCTATGTCTCATAAGTGTTACAATACTCAAGAATCGGCCGAAACCGATGAGTAAGGAAGGAGATGTCAGGGAAGACGAAACAAGGACAACGATGCCTAGGGAAAAAATCATACGAATCGACTGAGAGAACTCCGGACTTAGACCACCCCCTATTCTTCTATGTCTCATAAGTGTTACAATCACTCAAGAATCGGCCGAAACCGATGAGTAAGGAAGGAGATGTCAGGGAAGACGAAACAAGGACAACGATGCCTAGGGAAAAAATCATACGAATCGACTGAGAGAACTCGGACTTAGACCACCCCTATTCTTCTATGTCTCATAAGTGTTACAATCACTCAAGAATCGGCCGAAACCGATGAGTAAGGAAGGAGATGTCAGGGGGGACGAAACAAGGAAAACGATGCCTAGGGAAAAAATCATACGAATCGACTGAGAGAACTCCGGACTTAGACCACCCCCTATTCTTCTATATGTCATAAGTGTTACGACTACTCAAGAATCGTGCGAAACCAATGAGGAACGAAAGAGATGTTAGGGGGACAAAAAAGGAAAAAGATGCCTAGGGAAAAAATCGTACGAATCGACTGAGAGAACTTCGGACTTCGACCACCCCCTATTCTTCTATGTCTCATAAGTGTTACAATTACTCAAGAATCGGCCGAAACCGATGAGTATGGAAGGAGATGTCAGGGGGGACGAAACAAGGAAAACGATGCCTAGGGAAAAAATCATACGAATCGACTGAGAGAACTCCGGACTTCGACCACCCCCTATTCTTCTATATCTCATAAGTGTTACGACTACTCAATAATCGTGCGAAACCAATGAGTAACGAAAGAGATGTGAGGGGGACAAAAAAGGAAAAAGATGCCTAGTGAAAAAATCGTACGAATCGACTGAGAGAACTTCGGACTTCGACCACCCCCTATTCTTCTATGTCTCATAAGTGTTACAATCACTCAAGAATCGGCCGAAACCGATGAGTAAGGAAGGAGATGTCAGGGGGGACGAAACAAGGAAAACGATGCCTAGGGAAAAAATCAGTACTAATCGACTGAGAGAACTTTGGACTTCGACCACCCCCTATTTTTCTATATCTCATCAGTGTTACAATGACTGAAGAATCGTTTGAAACCGATGAGTAAGGAAGGAGATGTCAGGCGGACGAAACAAGGAAAAAGATGCCTAGGGAAAAAATCATACGAATCGACTGACAGTACTTCGGACTTCGACCACCCCCTCTTCTTCTATGTCTCATAAGTGTTACAACGACTCAAGAATCGTTCGAAACCGATGAGTAAGGAAGGTGATGTGAGGGGGACAAAGAAAGGAAAAAGATGCCTAGGGAAAAAATTGTACGAATCGACTGACAGTACTTCGGACTTCGACCTCCCCCTATTCTTCTATGTCATATAAGTGTTACAATGACTCAAGAATCGGGCGAAACCGATGAGTAAGGAAGGAGATGTCAGGGAAGACGAAACAAGGACAACAATGCCTAGGGAAAAAATCATACGAATCGACTGAGACAACTCCGGAATTAGACCACCCCCTATTCTTCTATATGTCATACGTGTGATGACTACTCAAGAATCGTGCGAAACCAATGAGTAACGAAAGAGATGTGAGGGGGACAAAAAAAGGAAAACGATGCCTAGGGAAAAAATCGTACGAATCGACTGAGAGAACTTCGGACTTCGACCACCCCCTATTCTTCTCTGTCTCATAAGTGTTACAATCACTCAAGAATTGGCCGAAACCAATGAGTAAGGAAGGAGATGTCAGGGGGGACGAAACAAGGAAAACGATGCCTAGTGAAAAAATCATACGAATCGACTGAGAGAACTCCGGACTTAGAACACCCCCTATTCTTCTATGTCTCATAAGTGTTACAATCACTCAAGAATCGGCCGAAACCGATGAGTAAGGAAGGAGATGTCAGGGGGACGAAACAAGGAAAACGATGCCTAGGGAAAAAATCGTACGAATCAACTGAGAGAACTTCGGATTTGGACCACCCCCTATTCTTCATATCTCATAAGTGTTACAACGACTGACGAATCATTCAAAGCCAATGAGTAAGGTAGGAGATGTTAGGGGGAGGAAACAAGGAAACATTGTATAAGGAAAAAATCGTACAAGTCGACTGACAGTACTTCGGACTTCGACCACCCCCTCTTCTTCTATGTCTCATAAGTGTTACAACGACTCAAGAATCGTGCGAAACCGATGAGTAAGGACGGTGATGTGAGGGGGACAAAGAAAGGAAAAAGATGCCTAGGGAAAAATCGTACGAATCGACTGAGAGAACTTCGTACTTCGACCACCCCCTATTCTTCTATGTCTCATAAGTGTTACAATCACTCAAGAATCGGCCGAAACCGATGAGTAAGGTAGGAGATGTCAGGGGGGACGAAACAAGGAAAACGATGTCTAGGGAAAAAATCATACGAATCGACTGAGAGAACTCCGGACTTCGACCACCCCCTATTCTTCAATATCTCATAAGAGTTACGACTACTCAAGAATCGTGCGAAACCAATGAGTAACGAAATAGATGTGAGGGGGACAAAAAAGGAAAAAGATGCCTAGGGAAAAAATCGTACGAATCGACTGAGAGAACTTCGGACTTGGACCACCCCCTATTCTTCATATCTCATATGTGTTACAACGACTGAAGAATCATTCAAAGCCGATGAGTAAGGAAGGAGATGTTAGGGGGAGGAAACAAGGAAAACGATGTATAGGGAAAAAATCGTACAAATCGACTGACAGTACTTCGGACTTTGACCACCCCCTCTTCTTCTATGTCTCATAAGTGTTACAAACGACTCAAGAATCGTGCGAGACCGATGAGTAAGGAAGGTGATGTGAGGGGGACAAAGAAAGGAAAAAGATGCCTATGGAAAAAATCGTACGAATCGACTGACAGTACTTCAGACATCGACCACCCCCTATTCTTCTATGTCTCATAAGTGTTACAATTACTCACGAATCGGCCGAAACCGATGAGTAAGGAAGGAGATGTCAGGGAAGACGAAACAAGGACAACGATGCCTAGGGAAAAAATCATACGAATCGACTGAGAGAACTCCGGACTTAGACCACCCCCTATTCTTCTATGTCTCATAAGTGTTACAATCACTCAAGAATCGGCCGAAACCGATGAGTAAGGAAGGAGATGTCAGGGGGGACGAAACAAGGAAAATGATGCCTAGGGAAAAAATCATACGAATCGACTGAGAGAACTCCGGACTTCGACCATCCCCTATTCTTCTAAATCTCAAAAGTGTTACGACTACTCAAGAATCGTGCGAAACCAATGAGTAATGAAAGACATGTGAGGGGGACAAAAAAGGAAAAAGATGGCTAGGGAAAAATCATACGAATCGACTGACAGTACTTCGGACTTCGACATCCCCCTCTTCTTCTATGTCTCATAAGTGTTACAATGACTCAAGAATCGTGCGAAACCGATGAGTAAGGAAAGTGATGTGAGGGGGACAAAGAAAGGAAAAAGATGCCTAGGGAAAAAATCATACGAATCGACTGACAGTACTTCGGACTTCGACCACCCCCTCTTCTTCTATGTCTCATAAGTGTTACAACGACTCAAGAATCGTTCGAAACCGATGAGTAAGGAAGGTGATGTGAGGGGGACAAAGAAAGGAAAAAGATGCCTAGGGAAAAAATTGTACGAATCGACTGACAGTACTTCGGACTTCGACCACCCCCTATTC
The DNA here is from genome assembly GCA_001642375.2 of Mentha longifolia. Lineage (NCBI taxonomy): Eukaryota > Viridiplantae > Streptophyta > Magnoliopsida > Lamiales > Lamiaceae > Mentha > Mentha longifolia. The sequence continues at coordinate 24,814,593 of CM038111.1, read as the reverse complement.
TTCTATGTCTTATAAGTGTTACAATGACTCAAGAATCGGCGAAACCGATGAGTAAGGAAGGAGATGTCAGGGAAGACGAAACAAGGACAACGATGCCTAGGGAAAAAATCATACGAATCGACTGAGAAACTCCGGACTTAGACCACCCCCTATTCTTCTATATGTCATAAGTGTTACGACTACTCAAGAATCGTGCGAAACCAATGAGTAACGAAAGAGATGTGAGGGGGACAAAAAAAGGAAAACGATGCCTAGGGAAAAAATCGTACGAATCGACTGAGAGAACTTCGGACTTCGACCACCCCCTATTCTTCTCTGTCTCATAAGTGTTACAATCACTCAAGAATCGGCCGAAACCAATGAGTAAGGAAGGAGATGTCAGGGGGGACGAAACAAGGAAAACGATGCCTAGGGAAAAAATCATACGAATCGACTGAGAGAACTCCGGACTTAGACCACCCCCTATTCTTCTATGTCTCATAAGTGTTACAATCACTCAAGAATCGGCCGAAACCGATGAGTAAGGAAGGAGATGTCAGGGGGGACGAAACAAGGAAAACGATGCCTAGGGAAAAAATCGTACGAATCAACTGAGAGAACTTCGGATTTGGACCACCCCCTATTCTTCATATCTCATAAGTGTTACAACGACTGACGAATCATTCAAAGCCAATGAGTAAGGTAGGAGATGTTAGGGGGAGGAAACAAGGAAAACATTGTATAAGGAAAAAATCGTACAAGTCGACTGACAGTACTTCGGACTTCGACCACCCCCTCTTCTTCTATGTCTCATAAGTGTTACAACGACTCAAGAATCGTGCGAAACCGATGAGTAAGGACGGTGATGTGAGGGGGACAAAGAAAGGAAAAAGATGCCTAGGGAAAAATCGTACGAATCGACTGAGAGAACTTCGTACTTCGACCACCCCCTATTCTTCTATGTCTCATAAGTGTTACAATCACTCAAGAATCGGCCGAAACCGATGAGTAAGGTAGGAGATGTCAGGGGGGACGAAACAAGGAAAACGATGCCTAGGGAAAAAATCATACGAATCGACTGAGAGAACTCCGGACTTCGACCACCCCCTATTCTTCAATATCTCATAAGAGTTACGACTACTCAAGAATCGTGCGAAACCAATGAGTAACGAAATAGATGTGAGGGGGACAAAAAAGGAAAAAGATGCCTAGGGAAAAAATCGTACGAATCGACTGAGAGAACTTCGGACTTCGACCACCCCCTATTCTTCTATCTCATAAGTGTTACACTACTCAAGAATCATTCGAAAGCCGATGAGTAAGGAAGGAGATGTTAGGGGGACGAAACAAGGAAAACGATGTACTAGGGAAAAAATCGTACGAAATCGACTGACAGTACTTCGGACTTTGACCACCCCCTCTTCTTCTATGTCTCATAAGTGTTACAACGACTCAAGAATCGTGCGAGACCGATGAGTAAGGAAGGTGATGTGTGGGGGACAAAGAAAGGAAAAAGATGCCTACGGAAAAAATCGTACGAATCGACTGACAGTACTTCGGACATCGACCACCCCCTATTCTTCTATGTCTCATAAGTGTTACAATTACTCAAGAATCGGCCGAAACCGATGAGTAAGGAAGGAGATGTCAGGGAAGACGAAACAAGGACAACGATGCCTAGGGAAAAAATCATACGAATCGACTGAGAGAACTCCGGACTTAGACCACCCCCTATTCTTCTATGTCTCATAAGTGTTACAATCACTCAAGAATCGGCCGAAACCGATGAGTAAGGAAGGAGATGTCAGGGGGGACGAAACAAGGAAAACGATGCCTAGGGAAAAAATCATACGAATCGACTGAGAGAACTCCGGACTTCGACCATCCCCTATTCTTCTATCTCATAAGTGTTACAACTACTCAAGAATGGTGCGAAACCAATGAGTAACGAAAGAGATGTGAGGGGGACAAAAAAAGGAAAAAGGTTGCGTAGGGACAAAATCGTACGAATCGACTAACAGTACTTCGGACTTCGACCACCCCCTATTCTTCTATGTCTCATAAGTGTTACAATACTCAAGAATCGGCCGAAACCGATGAGTAAGGAAGGAGATGTCAGGGGGGACGAAACAAGGAAAACGATGCCTAGGGAAAAAATCATACGAATCGACTGAGAGAACTCCGGACTTCGACAACCCCTATTCTTCTATATCTCATAAGTAGTTACAACTACTCAAGAATCGTGCGAAACCAATGAGTAACGAAAGAGATGTGAGGGGGACAAAAAAAGGAAAAAGGTATGCGTAGGGAAAAAATCGTACGAATCGACTGACAGTACTTCGGACTTCGACCACCCCCTATTCTTCTATGTCTCATAAGTGTAACAATCACTCAAGAATCGGCCGAAACGATGAGTAAGGAAGGAGATGTCAGGGGGGACGAAACAAGGACAACGATGCCTAGGGAAAAAATCATACGAATCGACTGAGAGAACTCCGGACTTAGACCACCCCCTATTCTTCTATATGTCATAAGTGTTACGACTACTCAAGAATCGTGCGAAACCAATGAGTAACGAAAGAGATGTGAGGGGGACAAAAAAAGGAAAACGATGCCTAGGGAAAAAATCGTACGAATCGACTGAGAGAACTTCGGACTTCGACCACCCCCTATTCTTCTATGTCTCATAAGTGTTACAATCACTCAAGAATCGGCCGAAACCAATGAGTAAGGAAGGAGATGTCAGGGGGGACGAAACAAGGAAAACGATGCCTAGGGAAAAAATCATACGAATCGACTGAGAGAACTCCGGACTTCGACCACCCCCTATTCTTCTATGTCTCATAAGTGTTACAATCACTCAAGAATCGGCGAAACCAATGAGTAAGGAAGGAGATGTCAGGGGGACGAAAACAAGGAAAACGATGCCTAGGGAAAAAATCGTACGAATCAACTGAGAGAACTTCGGATTTGGACCACCCCCTATTCTTCATATCTCATAAGTGTTACAACGACTGACGAATCATTCAAAGCCAATGAGTAAGGTAGGAGATGTTAGGGGGAGGAAACAAGGAAAACATTGTATAAGGAAAAAATCGTACAAGTCGACTGACAGTACTTCGGACTTCGACCACCCCCTCTTCTTCTATGTCTCATAAGTGTTACAACGACTCAAGAATCGTGCGAAACCGATGAGTAAGGACGGTGATGTGAGGGGGACAAAGAAAGGAAAAAGATGCCTAGGGAAAAATCGTACGAATCGACTGAGAGAACTTCGTACTTCGACCACCCCCTATTCTTCTATGTCTCATAAGTGTTACAATCACTCAAGAATCGGCCGAAACCGATGAGTAAGGTAGGAGATGTCAGGGGGGACGAAACAAGGAAAACGATGCCTAGGGAAAAAATCATACGAATCGACTGAGAGAACTCCGGACTTCGACCACCCCCTATTCTTCTATATCTCATAAGTGTTACAACTACTCAAGAATGGTGCGAAACCAATGAGTAACGAAAGAGATGTGAGGGGGACAAAAAAAGGAAAAAGGTGCGTAGGGAAAAAATCGTACGAATCGACTGAAAGTACTTCGGACTTCGACCACCCCCTATTCTTCTATGTCTCATAAGTGTTACAATCACTCAAGAATCGGCCGAAAACCGATGAGTAAGGAAGGAGATGTCAGGGGGGACGAAACAAGGAAAAACGATGCCTAGGAAAAAATCATACGAATCGACTGAGAGAACTCCGGACTTCGACAACCCCCTATTCTTCTATATCTCATAAGTGTTACAACTACTCAAGAATCGTGCGAAACCAATGAGTAACGAAAGAGATGTGAGGGGGAAAAAAAAGGAAAAAGGTGCGTAGGGAAAAAATCGTACGAATCGACTGACAGTACTTCGGACTTCGACCACCCCCTATTCTTCTATGTCTCATAAGTGTTACAATCACTCAAGAATCGGCCGAAACCGATGAGTAGGAAGGAGATGTCAGGGAAGACGAAACAAGGACAACGATGCCTAGGGAAAAATCATACGAATCGACTGAGAGAACTCCGGACTTAGACCACCCCCTATTCTTCTATGTCTCATAAGTGTTACAATCACTCAAGAATCGGCCGAAACCGATGAGTAAGGAAGGAGATGTCAGGGGGGACGAAACAAGGAAAACGATGCCTAGGGAAAAAATCATACGAATCGACTGAGAGAACTCGGACTTCGACCACCCCCTATTCTTCATATCTCATAAGTGTTACAACGCTGACGAATCATTCAAGCCAATGAGTAAGGTGAGATGTTGGGGAGGAACAAGGAAAACATGTAGGAAAAAATCGTACGAATCGACTGACAGTACTTCGGACTTCGACCACCCCCTCTTCTTCTATGTCTCATAAGTGTTACAACGACTCAAGAATCGTGCGAAACCGATGAGTAAGGAAGGTGATGTGAGGGGGACAAAAAAAGGAAAAAAGATGCCTACGGAAAAAATCGTACGAATCGACTGAAAGAACTTCGGACATCGACCACCCCCTATTCTTCTATGTCTCATAAGTGTTACAATTACTCAAGAATCGGCCGAAACCGATGAGTAAGAAGGAGATGTCAGGGAAGACGAAACAAGGAAAACGATGCCTGGGGAAAAAATCATACGAATCGACTGCGAGAACTCCGGACTTCGACCACCCCCTATTCTCTCTATGTCTCATAAGTGTTACAATCACTCAAGAATCGGCCGAAACCGATGAGTAAGGAAGGAGATGTCAGGGGGGACGAAACAAGGAAAACGATGCCTAGGGAAAAAATCATACGAATCGACTGAGAGAACTCCGGACTTCGACCATCCCCTATTCTTCTATATCTCAAAGTGTTACAACTACTCAAGAATCGTGCGAAACCAATGAGTAACTGAAAGAAATGTGAGGGGACAAAAAAAGGAAAAAAGATGCTAGGGAAAAAATCATACGAATCGACTGACAGTACTTCGGACTTCGACCACCCCCTATTCTTCTATGTCTCATAAGTGTTACAATCACTCAAGAATCGGCCGAAACCGATGAGTAAGGAAGGAGATGTCAGGGGGGACAAAAAAGGAAAACGATGCCTAGGGAAAAAATCATACGAATCGACTGAGAGAACTCGGACTTCGACCACCCCCTATTCTTCTATATCTCATAAGTGTTACAACTACTCAAGAATCGTGCGAAACCAATGAGTAACGAAAGAGATGTGAGGGGACAAAGAAAGGAAAAAGGTGCCTAGGGAAAAAATCGTACGAATCGACTGACAGTACTTCGGACTTCGACCACCCCCTATTCTTCTATGTCTCATAAGTGTTACAATCACTCAAGAATCGGCCGAAACCGATGAGTAAGGAAGGAGATGTCAGGGGAGACGAAACAAGGAAAACGATGCCTAGGGAAAAAATCATACGAATCGACTGAGAGAACTCCGGACTTCGACCACCCCCTATTCTTCTATATCTCATAAGTGTTACGACTACTCAAGAATCGTGCGAAACCAATGAGTAACGAAAGAGATGTGAGGGGGACAAAAAAAGGAAAACGATGCCTAGGGAAAAAATCGTACGAATCGACTGAGAGAACTTCGGACTTCGACCACCCCCTATTCTTCTCTGTCTCATAAGTGTTACAATCACTCAAGAATTGGCCGAAACCAATGAGTAAGGAAGGAGATGTCAGGGGGGACGAAACAAGGAAAACGATGCCTAGGGAAAAAATCATACGAATCGACTGAGAGAACTCCGGACTTAGACCACCCCCTATTCTTCTATGTCTCATAAGTGTTACAATCACTCAAGAATCGGCCGAAACCGATGAGTAAGGAAGGAGATGTCAGGGGGGACGAAACAAGGAAAACGATGCCTAGGGAAAAAATCGTACGAATCAACTGAGAGAACTTCGGATTTGGACCACCCCCTATTCTTCATATCTCATAAGTGTTACAACGACTGACGAATCATTCAAAGCCAATGAGTAAGGTAGGAGATGTTAGGGGGAGGAAACAAGGAAAACATTGTATAAGGAAAAAATCGTACAAGTCGACTGACAGTACTTCGGACTTCGACCACCCCCTCTTCTTCTATGTCTCATAAGTGTTACAACGACTCAAGAATCGTGCGAAACCGATGAGTAAGGACGGTGATGTGAGGGGGACAAAGAAAGGAAAAAGATGCCTAGGAAAAATCGTACGAATCGACTGAGAGAACTTCGTACTTCGACCACCCCCTATTCTTCTATGTCTCATAAGTGTTACAATCACTCAAGAATCGGCCGAAACCGATGAGTAAGGTAGGAGATGTCAGGGGGGACGAAAAAAGGAAAACGATGCCTAGGGAAAAATCATACGAATCGACTGAGAGAACTCCGGACTTCGACCACCCCCTATTCTTCTATATCTCATAAGAGTTACGACTACTCAAGAATCGTGCGAAACCAATGAGTAACGAAATAGATGTGGGGGGACAAAAAAGGAAAAAGATGCCTACGGAAAAAATCGTACGAATCGATGAGAGAACTTCGGACTTGGACCACCCCCTATTCTTATATCTCATAAGTGTTACAACGAATGAAGAATCATTCAAAGCCGATGAGTAAGGAAGGAGATGTTAGGGGGAGGAAACAAGGAAAACGATGTATAGGGAAAAATCGTACAAATCGACTGACAGTACTTCGGACTTTGACCACCCCCTCTTCTTCTATGTCTATAAGTGTTACAACGACTCAAGAATCGTGCGAGACCGATGAGTAAGGAAGGTGATGTGAGGGGGACAAGAAAGGAAAAGATGCCTACGGAAAAAATCGTACGAATCGACTGACAGTACTTCGGACATCGACCACCCCCTATTCTTCTATGTCTCATAAGTGTTACAATACTCAAGAATCGGCCGAAACCGATGAGTAAGGAAGGAGATGTCAGGGAAGACGAAACAAGGACAACGATGCCTGGGGAAAAAAATCATTACGAATCGACTGAGAGAACTCCGGACTTAGACCACCCCCTATTCTTCTATGTCTCATAAGTGTTACAATCACTCAAGAATCGGCCGAAACCGATGAGTAAGGAAGGAGATGTCAGGGGGACGAAACAAGGAAAACGATGCCTAGGGAAAAAATCATACGAATCGACTGAGAGAACTCCGGACTTCGACCATCCCCTATTCTTCTAAATCTCAAAAGTGTTACGACTACTCAAGAATCGTGCGAAACCAATGAGTAATGAAAGACTGTGAGGGGAAAAAAGGAAAAGATGGCTAGGGAAAAATCTACGAATCGACTGACAGTACTTCGGACTTCGACAACCCCCTCTTCTTCTATGTCTCATAAGTGTTACAATGACTCAAGAATCGTGCGAAACCGATGAGTAAGGAAAGTGATGTGAGGGGGACAAAGAAAGGAAAAAGATGCCCTAGGAAAAAATCATACGAATCGACTGACAGTACTTCGGACTTCGACCATCCCCTCTTCTTCTATGTCTCATAAGTGTTACAACGACTCAAGAATCGTTCGAAACCGATGAGTAAGGAAGGTGATGTGAGGGGGACAAAGAAAGGAAAAGATGCCTAGGAAAAAATTGTACGAATCGACTGACAGTACTTCGGACTTCGACCACCCCCTATTCTTCTATGTCTTATAAGTGTTACAATGACTCAAGAATCGGGCGAAACCGATGAGTAAGGAAGGAGATGTCAGGGAAGACGAAACAAGGACAACGATGCCTAGGGAAAAAATCATACGAATCGACTGAGAGAACTCCGGACTTAGACCACCCCCTATTCTTCTATATGTCATAAGTGTTACGACTACTCAAGAATCGTGCGAAACCAATGAGTAACGAAAGAGATGTGAGGGGGACAAAAAAAGGAAAACGATGCCTAGGGAAAAAATCGTACGAATCGACTGAGAGAACTTCGGACTTCGACCACCCCCTATTCTTCTCTGTCTCATAAGTGTTACAATCACTCAAGAATTGGCCGAAACCAATGAGTAAGGAAGGAGATGTCAGGGGGACGAAAAAGGAAAACGATGCCTAGGGAAAAAATCATACGAATCGACTGAGAGAACTCCGGACTTAGACCACCCCCTATTCTTCTATGTCTCTAAGTGTTACAATCACTCAAGAATCGGCCGAAACCGATGAGTAAGGAAAGGAGATGTCAGGGGGGACGAAACAAGGAAAACGATGCCTAGGGAAAAATCGTACGAATCAACTGAGAGAACTTCGGATTTGGACCACCCCCTATTCTTCATATCTCATAAGTGTTACAACGACTGACGATCATTCATAGCAATGAGTAAGGTAGGAGATGTTAGGGGGAGGAAACAAGGAAAACATTGTATAAGGAAAAAATCGTTACAGTCGACTGACAGTACTTCGGACTTCGACCACCCCCTCTTCTTCTATGTCTCAAAAGTGTTACAACGACTCAAGAATCGTGCGAAACCGATGAGTAAGGACGGTGATGTGAGGGGGACAAAGAAAGAAAAAGATTGCCTAGGGAAAAATCGTACGAATCGACTGAGAGAACTTCGTACTTCGACCACCCCCTATTCTTCTATGTCTCATAAGTGTTACAATCACTCAAGAATCGGCCGAAACCGATGAGTAAGGTAGGAGATGTCAGGGGGACGAAACAAGGAAAACGATGCCTAGGGAAAAAATCATACGAATCGACTGAGAGAACTCCGGACTTCGACCACCCCCTATTCTTCTATATCTCATAAGAGTTACGACTACTCAAGAATCGTGCGAAACCAATGAGTAACGAAAGAGATGTGAGGGGGACAAAAAAAGGAAAAAGATGCCTAGGGAAAAAATCGTACGAATCGACTGAGAGAACTTCGGACTTCGGACCACCCCCTATTCTTCATATCTCATAAGTGTTACAACGACTGAAGAATCATTCAAAGCCGATGAGTAAGGAAGGAGATGTTAGGGGAGGAAACAAGGAAAACGATGTATTAGGGAAAAAAAATCGTACAAATCGACTGACAGTACTTCGGACTTTGACCACCCCCTCTTCTTCTATGTCTCATAAGTGTTACAACGACTCAAGAATCGTGCGAGACCGATGAGTAAGGAAGGGAGATGTGGGGAAAGAAAGGAAAAAGATGCCTACGGAAAAAATCGTACGAATCGACTGACAGTACTTCGGACATCGACCACCCCCTATTCTTCTATGTCTCATAAGTGTTACAATTACTCAAGAATCGGCCGAAACCGATGAGTAAGGAAGGAGATGTCAGGGGACGAAACAAGGAAAACGATGCCTAGGGAAAAAATCATACGAATCGACTGAGAGAACTCCGGACTTAGACCACCCCCTATTCTTCTATCTCAAAGTGTTCGACAACTCAAGAATCGTGCGAAACCAATGAGTAAGGAAAGAATGGAAAAAATCATCGAATCGACTGACAGAACTCGGACTTCGACATCCCCCTATTCTTCTATTCTCAAAAGTGTTACAAGACTCAAGAATCGTGCGAAACCAATGAGTAAAACGTGATGTGAGGGGGACAAAAAAGGAAAAAGATGCTAGGAAAAAATCATACGAATCGACTGACAGTACTTCGGACTTCGACCACCCCCTCTTCTTCTATGTCTCATAAGTGTTACAATGACTCAAGAATCGTCGAAACCGATGAGTAAGGAAAGTGATGTGAGGGGGACAAAGAAAGGAAAAAGATGCCTAGGGAAAAAATACGAATCGACTGACAGTACTTCGGACTTCGACCACCCCTCTTCTTCTATGTCTCATAAGTGTTACAACGACTCAAGAATCGCGAAACCGATGAGTAAGGAAGGTGATGTCAGGGGAAGACGAAAAGGAAGATGCCTAGGGAAAAAATTACGAATCGACTGAGAGAACTCCGGACTTCGACCACCCCTATCTTTTATATGTCATAAGTGTTACGACTACTCAAGAATCGTGCGAAACCAATGAGTAAGGAAGGAGATGGGGGACAAAAAGGACAACGATGCCTAGGGAAAAATCGTACGAATCGACTGAGAGAGAACTTCGGACTTCGACACCCCCTATTCTTCTCTGTCTCATAAGTGTTACAATCACTCAAGAATTGGCCGAAAACCAATGAGTAAGGAAGGAGATGTCAGGGGGACGAAATAGGAAAACGATGCCTAGGGAAAAAATCATACGAATCGACTGAGAGAACTCCGGACTAGACCACCCCCTATTCTTCTATGTCTATATGTGTTACAATCACTCAAGAATCGGCCGAAACGATGAGTAAGGAAGGAGATGTCAGGGGGACGAAACAAGGAAAACGACTGCCTAGGGAAAAAATCGTACGAATCAACTGAGAGAACTTCGGAGTTGGACCCACCCCCTATATCTTCATATCTCATAAGTGTTACAACGACTGACGAATCATTCAAAGCCAATGAGTAAGGTAGGAGATGTTAGGGGGAGGAAACAAGGAAGGAAACATTGTATAAGGAAAAAAGCGTACAAGTCGACTGACAGTATACTTCGGACTTCGACCACCCCTCTTCTTCTATGTCTCATAAGTGTTACAACGACTCAAGAATCGTGCGAAAACGATGAGTAAGGACGGTGATGTGAGGGGGACAAAGAAAGGAAAAGATGCCTAGGGAAAAATCGTACGAATCGAAGAGAGAACTTCGTACTTCGACCACCCCCTATTCTTCTATGTCTCATAAGTGTTACAATCACTCAAGAATCGGCCGAAACCGATGCGTAAGGTAGGAGATGTCAGGGGGGACGAAACAAGGAAACGATGCCTAGGAAAAAATCATACGAATCGACTGAGAGAAACTCCGGACTTCGACACCCCTATTCTTCAATACTCTCATAGAGTTACGACTACTCAAGAATCGTGCGAAACCAATGCAGTAACGAAATAGATGTGAGGGGGACAAAAAGGAAAAGATGCCTACGGGAAAAAATCGTACGAATCGACTGAGAGAACTTAGGACTTGGACCACCCCTATCTTCATATCTCATAAGTGTTACAAATACTGAAGAATCATTCAAAGCCGATGAGTAAGGAAGATAGATGTGAGGGGGACAAAAAGGAAAACGATGCTAGGGAAAAATCGTACGAATCGACTGAGAGAACTTCGGACTTGTGACCACCCCCTCTTCTTCTAGTCTCATAAGTGTTACACGACTCACGAATCGTGCGAGACCGATGAGTAAGGAGGGTGATGGAGGGGACAAAGAAAGGAAAAAGATGCCTACGGAAAAAATCTTACGAATCGACTGACAGTACTTCGGACATCGACCACCCCCTATTCCTCTATGTCTCATAAGTGTTACAATTAATTCAAGAATCGGCCGAAACCGATGAGTAAGGAAGGAGATGTCAGGAAGACGAAACAAGGACAACGATGCCTGGGGAAAAAATCATACGGAATCGACTGAGAGAACTCCGGACTTAGACCACCCCCTATTCTTCTATGTCTCATAAGGTTACAATCACTCAAGAATCGGCCGAAACCAATGAGTAAGGAAGGAGATGTCAGGGGGGACGAAACAAGGAAAACGATTGCCTAGGGAAAAAATCATACGAATCGACTGAGAGAACTCCGGACTTCGACCATCCCCTATTCTTCTATATCTCAAAGTGTACGACTACTCAAGAATCGTGCGAAACCAATGAGTAATGAAGAATGTGAGGGGACAAAAAAGAAAAAGATGGCTAGGAAAAATCATACGAATCGACTGACAGTACTTCGGACTTCGACAACCCCCTCTTCTTCTATGTCTCATAAGTGTTACAATGACTCAAGAATCGTGCGACGAACCGATGAGTAAGGAAAGTGATGTGAGGGGGACAAAGAAAGGAAAAAGATCCCTAGGAAAAAATCGTACGAATCGAACTGACAGTACTTCGGACTTCGACCATCCCCTCTTTTCTATGTCTCATAAGTGTTACAACGACTCAAGAATCGTTCGAAACCGATGAGTAAGGAAGGTGATGTGAGGGGGACAAAGAAAGGAAAAAGATGCCTAGGGAAAAAATTGTACGAATCGACTGACAGTACTTCGGACTTCGACCACCCCCTATTCTCTATGTCTTATAAGTGTTACAATGACTCAAGAATCGGGCGAAACCGATGAGTAAGGAAGGAGATGTCAGGGAAGACGAAACAAGGACAACGATGCCTAGGGAAAAAATCTACGAATCGACTGAGAAATCCGGACTTAGACCACCCCCTATTCTTTATATGTCATAAGTGTTACGACTACTCAAGATTCGTGCGAAACAATGAGTAACGAAGAGATGTGAGGGGGACAAAAAAAGGAAACGATGCCTAGGGAAAAAAATCGTACGAATCGACTGAGAGAACTTCGGACTTCGACCACCCCCTATTCTTCTCTGTCTCATAAGTGTTACAATCACTCAAGAATGGCCGAAACCAATGAGTAAGGAAGGAGATGTCAGGGGGGACGAAACAAGGAAAACGATGCCTAGGGAAAAAATCATACGAATCGACTGAGAGAACTCGGACTTAGACCACCCCCTATTCTTCTATGTCTCATAAGTGTTACAATCACTCAAGAATCGGCCGAAACCGATGAGTAAGGTAGGAGATGTCAGGGGGGACGAAACAAGAAAAACGATGCCTAGGGAAAAAATCATACGAATCGACTGAGAGAACTCCGGACTTTCGACCACCCCTATTCTTCAATATCTCATAAGAGTTACGACTACTCAAGAATCGTGCGAAACCAATGAGTAACGAAATAGATGTGAGGGGGACAAAAAAGGAAAAAGATGCCTAGGGAAAAAATCGTACGAATCGACTGAGAGAACTTCGACTGGACCACCCCCTATTCTTCATATCTCATAAGTGTTACAACTACTGAAGAATCATCAAGCCGAGAGTAAGGAAGGAGATGTTAGGGGGAGGAAACAAGGAAAACGATGTATAGGGAAAAAAATCGTACAAATCGACTGACAGTACTTCGGGACTTTGACCACCCTCTTCTTCTATGTCTTCATAAGTGTTACAACGACTCAAGAATCGTGCGAGACCGATGAGTAAGGAAGGTGATGTTGGGGGACAAAGAAAGGAAAAAGATGCCTACGGAAAAAATCGTACGAATCGACTGACAGTACTTCGGACATCGACCACCCCCTATTCTTCATGTCTCATAAGTGTTACAATTACTCAAGAATCGGCCGAAACCGATGAGTAAGGAAGGAGATGTCAGGGAAGACGAAACAAGGACAACGATGCCTAGGGAAAAATCATACGAATCGACTGAGAGAACTCCGGACTTAGACCACCCCCTATTCTTCTATGTCTCATAAGTGTTACAATCACTCAAGAATCGGCCGAAACCGATGAGTAAGGAAGGAGATGTCAGGGGGGACGAACACAAGGAAACGATGCCTAGGGAAAAAATCATACGAATCGACTGAGAGAACTCCGGACTTCGACCATCCCCTATTCTTCTAAATCTCAAAAGTGTTACGACTACTCAAGAATCGTGCGAAACCAATGAGTAATGAAAGACATGGAAAAAATCTACGAATCGACTGACAGTACTTCGGACTTCGACCCCCTCTTCTTCTATGTCTCATAAGTGTTACAATGACTCAAGAATCGTGCGAAACCAATGAGTAAGGAAAGTGATGTGAGGGGGACAAAGAAAGGAAAAAGATGCCTAGGGAAAAAATCATACGAATCGACTGACAGTACTTCGGACTTCGACCACCCCCTCTTTTTCTATGTCTCATAAGTGTTACAACGACTCAAGAATCGTTCGAAACCGATGAGTAAGGAAGGTGATGTGAGGGGGACAAAGAAAGGAAAAGATGCCTAGGGAAAAAATTGTACGAATCGACTGACAGTACTTCGGACTTCGACCACCCCCTATTCTTCTATGTCTTATAAGTGTACAATGACTCAAGAATCGGGCGAAACCGATGAGTAAGGAAGGAGATGTCAGGGAAGACGAAACAAGGACAACGATGCCTAGGGAAAAATCATACGAATCGACTGAGAGAACTCCGGACTTAGACCACCCCCTATTCTTTTATATGTCATAAGTGTTACGACTACTCAAGATTCGTGCGAAACCAATGAGTAACGAAAGAGATGTGAGGGGGACAAAAAAGGAAAACGATGCCTAGGGAAAAAATCGTACGAATCGACTGAGAGAACTTCGGACTTCGACCACCCCCTATTCTTCTCTGTCTCATAAGTGTTACAATCACTCAAGAATTGGCCGAAACCAATGAGTAAGGAAGGAGATGTCAGGGGGGACGAAATAAGGAAAACGATGCCTAGGGAAAAAATCATACGAATCGACTGAGAGAACTCCGGACTTAGACCACCCCCTATTCTTCTATGTCTCATAAGTGTTACAATCACTCAAGAATCGGCCGAAACCGATGAGTAAGGAAGGAGATGTCAGGGGGGACGAAACAAGGAAAACGATGCCTAGGGAAAAAAATCGTACGAATCAACTGAGAGAACTTCGGATTTGGACCACCCCCTATTATTCATATCTCATAAGTGTTACAACGACTGACGAATCATTCAAAGCCAATGAGTAAGGTAGGAGATGTTAGGGGGAGGAGGGAAACAAGGAAAACATTGTATAAGGAAAAATCGTACAAGTCGACTGACAGTACTTCGGACTTCGACCACCCCTCTTCTTCTATGTCTCATAGTGTTACAACGACTCAAGAATCGTGCGAAACCGATGAGTAAGGACGGTGATGTGAGGGGGACAAAGAAAGAAAAGATGCCTAGGGAAAAATCGTACGAATCGACTGATGAGAACTTCGTACTTCGACCACCCCCTATTCTTCTATGTCTCATAAGTGTTACAATCACTCAAGAATCGCCGAACCGATGAGTAAGGTAGGAGATGTCAGGGGGACGAAAAAAGGAGAAAACGATGCCTAGGAAAAAATCATACGAATCGACTGAGAGAACTCCGGACTTCGACCACCCCCTATTCTCAATATCTCATAAGAGTTACGACTACTCAAGAATCCGTGCGAAACCAATGAGTAACGAAATAGAGTGAGGGGACAAAAAAGAACAAGATTGCCTAGGGAAAAAATCGTACGAATCGACTGAGAGAACTTCGGACTGGACCCACCCCCTATTCTTCATATCTCATAAGTGTTACAACGACTGAAGAATCATTCAAAGCGATGAGTAAGGAAGGAGATGTTAGGGGGAGGAAACAAGGAGAAAACGATTGTATAGGGAAAAAATCGTACAAATCGACTGACAGTACTTCGGACTTTGACCACCCCTCTTCTTCTATGTCTCATAAGTGTTACAACGACTCAAGAATCGTGCGAGAGCCGATGAGTAAGGAAGGTGATGTGAGGGGACAAAGAAAGGAAAAAAGATGCCTACGGAAAAAATCGTACGAATCGACTGACAGTACTTCGGACATCGACCACCCCCTATTCTTCAATGTCTCATAAGTGTTACAATTACTCAAGAATCGGCCGAAACCGATGAGTAAGGAAGGAGATGTCAGGGAAGACGAAACAAGGACAACGATGCCTGGGGAAAAAAATCATACGAATCGACTGAGAGAACTCCGGACTTAGACCACCCCCTATTCTTCTATGTCTCATAAGTGTTACAATCACTCAAGAATCGGCCGAAACCGATGAGTAAGGAAGGAGATGTCAGGGGGGACGAAACAAGGAAAACGATGCCTAGGGAAAAAATCATACGAATCGACTGAGAGAACTCCGGACTTCGACCATCCCCTATTCTTCTAAATCTCAAAAGTGTTACGACTACTCAAGAATCGTGCGAAAACCAATGATAATGAAAGACATGGAAAAAAAAAAAATCATACGAATCGACTGACAGTACTTCGGACTTCGACACCCCCTCTTCTTCTATGTCTCATAAGTGTTACAATGACTCAAGAATCGTGCGAAACCAAGAGTAAGGAAAGTGATGTGAGGGGGACAAAGAAAGGAAAAAGATGCCTAGGAAAAAATCATACGAATCGACTGACAGTACTTCGGACTTCGACCATCCCCTCTTTTCTATGTCTCATAAGTGTTACAACGACTCAAGAATCGTTCGAAACCGATGAGTAAGGAAGGTGATGTGAGGGGGACAAAGAAAGGAAAAAGATTGCCTAGGGAAAAAAATTGTACGAATCGACTGACAGTACTTCGGACTTCGACCACCCCCTATTCTTCTATGTCTTATAAGTGTTACAATGACTCAAGAATCGGGCGAAACCGATGAGTAAGGAAGGAGATGTCAGGGAGACGAAACAAGGACAACGATGCCTAGGGAAAAAATCATACGAATCGACTGAGAGAACTCCGGACTTAGACCACCCCCTATTCTTTATATGTCATAAGTGTTACGACTACTCAAGATCGTGCGAAACCAATGTAACGAAAGAGATGTGGGGGGACAAAAAACGGAAAACGATGCCTAGGGAAAAAATCGTACGAATCGACTGAGAGAACTTCGGACTTCGACCACCCCCTATTCTTCTCTGTCTCATACAGTTACAATCACTCAAGAATTGGCCGAAACCAATGGTAAGGAAGGAGATGTCAGGGGGGACGAAACAAGGAAAACGATGCCTAGGGAAAAAATCATACGAATCGACTGAGAGAACTCCGGACTTAGACCACCCCCTATTCTTCTATGTCTCATAGTGTTACAATCACTCAAGAATCGGCCGAAACCGATGATGAGTAAGGAAGGAGATGTCAGGGGGGACGAAACAAGGAAACGATGCCTAGGGAAAAAAATCGTACGAATCAACTGAGAGAACTTCGGATTTGGACCACCCCTATTCTTCATATCTCATAAGTTACAACGACTGACGAATCATTCAAGCCAATGAGTAAGGTAGGAGATGTTAGGGGGGAGGAAACAAGGAAAACATTGTATAAGGAAAAAATCGTACAAGTCGACTGACAGTACTTCGGACTTCGACCACCCCCTCTTCTTCTATGTCTCATAAGTGTTAAACGACTCAAGAATCGTGCGAAACCGATGAGTAAGGACGGTGATGTGAGGGGGACAAAGAAAGGAAAAAAGATGCCTAGGGAAAAATCGTACGAATCGACTGAGAGAACTTCGTACTTCGACCACACCCCTATTCTTCTATGTCTCATAAGTGTTACAATCACTCAAGAATCGGCCGAAACCGATAAGGTAGGAGATGTCAGGGGGGACGAAACAAGGAAAACGATGCCTAGGGAAAAAATCATACGAATCGACTGAGGAAACTCCGGACTTCGACCACCCCCTATTCTTCACTATCTCTAAGAGTTACGACTACTCAAGAATCGTGCGAAACCAATGAGTAACGAAATAGATTGAGGGGGACAAAAAAGGAAAAAGCCTAGGGAAAAAATCGTACGAATCGACTGAGAGAACTTCGGACTTGGACCACCCCCTATTCTTTATATCTCATAAGTGTTACAACTATGAAGAATCATTCAAAGCCGATGAGTAAGGAAGGAGAGATGTTAGGGGGAGGAAACAAGGAAGGAAAACGATTGTATAGGGAAAAAATCGTACAAATCGACTGACAGTACTTCGGACTTTGACCACCCCCTCTTCTTCTATGTCTCATAAGTGTTACAACGACTCAAGAATCGTGCGAGACCGATGAGTAAGGAAGGTGTGTGTGGGGGACAAGAAAGGAAAAAGATTGCCTACGGAAAAAATCGTACGAATCGACTGACAGTACTTCGGACATCGACCACCCCCTA
>CM038111.1:24752675-24796770 GCA_001642375.2 Mentha longifolia | reverse complement strand
AATGAGCGTAGAGAATACGGACTTCGATCACCCTCTATTGATACCCATCACATAAGTGTTACAAGGAACGAGAACCGTTGAAAATGGGAGTGTAACGAAGGAGATTGGGGAGGGACAAAAAAGGGAAAATGATGCCTAGGGACAAAATCGCTCGAAATGAGCAGAGAAAAGTACGGACTTCGATCACCGCTCTATTGTTACACATCACATAAGTGTTACAAGGACACGACAACTGTTCCAAACGGATGAGTAACGAAAGAGATTGGGAGGCTAAAAACAGTGATTTTGCCTTGGGAAAAATCGCTCGAAATGAGCGGGGAGAAGTACGGAATTAGACCACCCTCTATCGTTACCCATTACCTAAGTGTTAAGGACACGAGAACCGTTCGAAACGGATGAGTAATGAAGGAGTTTGTAGGTCAGTAATACTAATTTAGATGTACTAGGGAAAAAATCGCTCGAAATGAGCGGAGAGAAGTACAGACTTCGATCACCCTCTATTGTTACACATCACATAATTGTTACAAGGACACGAGAACTGTTCCAAACGGATAAGTAACGAAATAGATTGGGAGGCTAAAAATAGTGATTTCGATGCCTAGGGAAAAATCGCTCGAAATGAGCGGAGAGAAGTACGGAATTCAACCACCCCTTATTGTTACCCATCACATAAGTGTTACAAGAACACGAGAACCGTTCAAAACGGGTGAGTAACGAAGGGGATACGGAGGCCAGAAACAGTGATTTTGATGCCAAGGGAAAAATCGCTCAAAATGAGCGGAGAGAAGTTAGGACTTCAACCACCATCTATTGTTACCCATCACATAAGTGTTGCAAAGGCACGATAACCATTCAAAACGTGTGAGTAACGAAGGAGATTGAGAAGTACGGACTTCGACCTCCCTCTATTGTTACCCATTACCTAAGTGTTACAAGAACATGAGAACCGTTCGAAACGGATGAGTAACGAAGGAGATTGGGAGGCCAAAAACACTAATTTCGATGCATAGGGAAAAAATCGCTCGAAATGAGCGTAGAGAAGTATGGACTTCGACAACCCCTATTGATACACATCACATAAGCGTTACAAGGACACGAGAATCATTTGAAACGGATGAGTAATGAAGAAGATTGGGAGGCCAGAAACACTAATTTCGATGCATAGTGAAAAAATCGCTAGACATGAGCGGAGAGAAGCACGGAATTCAACCACCCCTTATTACCCATCACAAAAGTGTTACAAGGACACGAGAACCATTCGAAACGGGTGAGTAACGAAGGAGATAGGGAGGCCAGAAACAGTGATTTTGATGCGTAGGGAAAATTGCTCAAAATGAGCGGAGAGAAGTACGGACTTCAACCACCATCTATTGTTACCCATCACCTAAGTGTTGCAAGGACATGATAACCGTTGAAAACGGGTGAGTAACGAAGGAGATTGTGGAGGGAAAAAATAGGGAAAATGATGCCTCAGGACAAAATCGCTCGAAATGAGCAGAGAGAAGTACGGACTTCGACCACCATCTATTGTTACCCATCACCTAAGTGTTGCAAGGACACGATAACCGTTCAAAACGGGTGAGTAACGAAGGAGCGGAGGGACAAAATAGGGAAAATGATATCTTGGGATAAAATCGCTCGAAATGAGCAGAGAGAAGTATGGACTTCGACCACCCATATGGTTACCCATTACCTAAGTGTTACAAGGACTCGAGAACCGTTCGAAACGGATGAGTAACGAAGGAGACTGGGAGGCCAAAAACACTAATTCAATGCATAGGGACAAAATCGCTCGAAATTAGCGGAGAGACATACGGACTTCAACAACCCCCTATTGATACACATCACATAAGTGTTACAAGGACACGAGAACCGTTTTAAATGGATGAGTAACGAAGAAGATTGGGAGGCCAGAAACACTAATTTCGATGCATAGGGTTTAATCACTCGACATGAGCTGAGAGAAGTACGGACTTTGACCACCCCCTATTGTTACCCATTACATAAGTGTTTTAACGACATGAGAACCGTTCAAAACGGGAGAGTAACGAAGGAGATTGGAAAGGCACGAAAAAGGGAAAATGATGCCCAGGAACAAAATCACTCGAAATGAGCGTAGAGAATTACGGACTTCGATCACCCTCTATTGATACCCATCACATAAGTGTTACAAGGAAACGAGAACCGTTGAAAATGGGAGTGTAACGAAGGAGATTGGGGAGGGACAAAAAAGGGAAAATGATGCCTAGGGACAAAATCGCTCGAAATGAGCAGAGAAAAGTACGGACTTCGATCACGCTCTATTGTTACACATCACATAAGTGTTACAAGGACACGACAACTGTTCCAAACGGATGAGTAACGAAAGAGATTGGGAGGCTAAAAACAGTGATTTTGCCTTGGGAAAAATCGCTCGAAATGAGCGGGGAGAAGTACGGAATTAGACCACCCTCTATCGTTACCCATTACCTAAGTGTGACAAGGACACGAGAACCGTTCGAAACGGATGAGTAATGAAGGAGTTTTGTAGGTCAGTAATACTAATTTCGATGTACAGGGAAAAAATCGCTCGAAATGAGCGGAGAGAAGTACAGACTTCGATCACCCTCTATTGTTACACATCACATAATTGTTACAAGGACACGAGAACTGTTCCAAACGGATAAGTAACGAAATAGATTGGGAGGCTAAAAATAGTGATTTCGATGCCTAGGGAAAAATCGCTCGAAATGAGCGGAGAGAAGTACGGAATTCAACCACCCCTTATTGTTACCCATCACATAAGTGTTACAAGAACACGAGAACCGTTCAAAACGGGTGAGTAACGAAGGGGATACGGAGGCCAGAAACAGTGATTTTGATGCCAAGGGAAAAATCGCTCAAAATGAGCGGAGAGAAGTTAGGACTTCAACCACCATCTATTGTTACCCATCACATAAGTGTTGCAAAGGCACGATAACCATTCAAAACGTGTGAGTAACGAAGGAGATTGAGAAGTACGGACTTCGACCTCCCTCTATTGTTACCCATTACCTAAGTGTTACAAGAACATGAGAACCGTTCGAAACGGATGAGTAACGAAGGAGATTGGGAGGCCAAAAACACTAATTTCGATGCATAGGGAAAAAATCGCTCGAAATGAGCGTAGAGAAGTATGGACTTCGACAACCCCTATTGATACACATCACATAAGCGTTACAAGGACACGAGAATCATTTGAAACGGATGAGTAATGAAGAAGATTGGGAGGCCAGAAACACTAATTTCGATGCATAGTGAAAAAATCGCTAGACATGAGCGGAGAGAAGCACGGAATTCAACCACCCCTTATTACCCATCACAAAAGTGTTACAAGGACACGAGAACCATTCGAAACGGGTGAGTAACGAAGGAGATAGGGAGGCCAGAAACAGTGATTTTGATGCGTAGGGAAAATTGCTCAAAATGAGCGGAGAGAAGTACGGACTTCAACCACCATCTATTGTTACCCATCACCTAAGTGTTGCAAGGACATGATAACCGTTGAAAACGGGTGAGTAACGAAGGAGATTGTGGAGGGAAAAAATAGGGAAAATGATGCCTCAGGACAAAATCGCTCGAAATGAGCAGAGAGAAGTACGGACTTCGACCACCATCTATTGTTACCCATCACCTAAGTGTTGCAAGGACACGATAACCGTTCAAAACGGGTGAGTAACGAAGGAGCGGAGGGACAAAATAGGGAAAATGATATCTTGGGATAAAATCGCTCGAAATGAGTAGAGAGAAGTATGGACTTCGACCACCCATATGGTTACCCATTACCTAAGTGTTACAAGGACTCGAGAACCGTTCGAAACGGATGAGTAACGAAGGAGACTGGGAGGCCAAAAACACTAATTTCAATGCATAGGGACAAAATCGCTCGAAATTAGCGGAGAGACATACGGACTTCAACAACCCCCTATTGATACACATCACATAAGTGTTACAAGGACACGAGAACCGTTTTAAATGGATGAGTAACGAAGAAGATTGGGAGGCCAGAAACACTAATTTCGATGCATAGGGTTTAATCACTCGACATGAGCTGAGAGAAGTACGGACTTTGACCACCCCCTATTGTTACCCATTACATAAGTGTTTTAACGACATGAGAACCGTTCAAAACGGGAGAGTAACGAAGGAGATTGGAAAGGCACGAAAAGGGAAAATGATGCCCAGGAACAAAATCACTCGAAATGAGCGTAGAGAATTACGGACTTCGATCACCCTCTATTGATACCCATCACATAAGTGTTACAAGGAAACGAGAACCGTTGAAAATGGGAGTGTAACGAAGGAGATTGGGGAGGGACAAAAAAGGGAAAATGATGCCTAGGGACAAAATCGCTCGAAATGAGCAGAGAAAAGTACGGACTTCGATCACCCTCTATTGTTACACATCACATAAGTGTTACAAGGACACGACAACTGTTCCAAACGGATGAGTAACGAAAGAGATTGGGAGGCTAAAAACAGTGATTTTGCCTTGGGAAAAATCGCTCGAAATGAGCGGGGAGAAGTACGGAATTAGACCACCCTCTATCGTTACCCATTACCTAAGTGTGACAAGGACACGAGAACCGTTCGAAACGGATGAGTAATGAAGGAGTTTTGTAGGTCAGTAATACTAATTTCGATGTACAGGGAAAAAATCGCTCGAAATGAGCGGAGAGAAGTACAGACTTCGATCACCCTCTATTGTTACACATCACATAATTGTTACAAGGACACGAGAACTGTTCCAAACGGATAAGTAACGAAATAGATTGGGAGGCTAAAAATAGTCATTTCGATGCCTAGGGAAAAATCGCTCGAAATGAGCGGAGAGAAGTACGGAATTCAACCACCCCTTATTGTTACCCATCACATAAGTGTTACAAGAACACGAGAACCGTTCAAAATGGGTGAGTAACGAAGGGGATACGGAGGCCAGAAACAGTGATTTTGATGCCAAGGGAAAAATCGCTCAAAATGAGCGGAGAGAAGTTAGGACTTCAACCACCATCTATTGTTACCCATCACATAAGTGTTGCAAAGGCACGATAACCATTCAAAATGTGTGAGTAACGAAGGAGATTGAGAAGTACGGACTTCGACCTCCCTCTATTGTTACCCATTACCTAAGTGTTACAAGAACATGAGAACCGTTCGAAACGGATGAGTAACGAAGGAGATTGGGAGGCCAAAAACACTAATTTCGATGCATAGGGAAAAAATCGCTCGAAATGAGCATAGAGAAGTATGGACTTCGACAACCCCTATTGATACAAAGGACACGAGAATCATTTGAAACGGATGAGTAATGAAGAAGATTGGGAGGCCAGAAACACTAATTTCGATGAAAAAATCGCTAGACATGAGCGGAGAGAAGCACGGAATTCAACCACCCCTTATTACCCATCACAAAAGTGTTACAAGGACACGAGAACCATTCGAAACGGGTGAGTAACGAAGGAGATAGGGAGGCCAGAAACAGTGATTTTGATGCGTAGGGAAAATTGCTCAAAATGAGCGGAGAGAAGTACGGACTTCAACCACCATCTATTGTTACCCATCACCTAAGTGTTGCAAGGACATGATAACCGTTGAAAACGGGTGAGTAACGAAGGAGATTGTGGAGGGAAAAAATAGGGAAAATGATGCCTCAGGACAAAATCGCTCGAAATGAGCAGAGAGAAGTACGGACTTCGACCACCATCTATTGTTACCCATCACCTAAGTGTTGCAAGGACACGATAACCGTTCAAAACGGGTGAGTAACGAAGGAGCGGAGGGACAAAATAGGGAAAATGATATCTTGGGATAAAATCTCTCGAAATGAGCAGAGAGAAGTATGGACTTCGACCACCCATATGGTTACCCATTACCTAAGTGTTACAAGGACTCGAGAACCGTTCGAAACGGATGAGTAACGAAGGAGACTGGGAGGCCAAAAACACTAATTTCAATGCATAGGGACAAAATCGCTCGAAATTAGCGGAGAGACATACGGACTTCAACAACCCCCTATTGATACACATCACATAAGTGTTACAAGGACACGAGAACCGTTTTAAATGGATGAGTAACGAAGAAGATTGGGAGGCCAGAAACACTAATTTCGATGCATAGGGTTTAATCACTCGACATGAGCTGAGAGAAGTACGGACTTTGACCACCCCCTATTGTTACCCATTACATAAGTGTTTTAACGACATGAGAACCGTTCAAAACGGGAGAGTAACGAAGGAGATTGGAAAGGCACGAAAAAGGGAAAATGATGCCCAGGAACAAAATCACTCGAAATGAGCGTAGAGAATTACGGACTTCGATCACCCTCTATTGATACCCATCACATAAGTGTTACAAGGAAACGAGAACCGTTGAAAATGGGAGTGTAACGAAGGAGATTGGGGAGGGACAAAAAAGGGAAAATGATGCCTAGGGACAAAATCGCTCGAAATGAGCAGAGAAAAGTACGGACTTCGATCACCCTCTATTGTTACACATCACATAAGTGTTACAAGGACACGACAACTGTTCCAAACGGATGAGTAACGAAAGAGATTGGGAGGCTAAAAACAGTGATTTTGCCTTGGGAAAAATCGCTCGAAATGAGCGGGGAGAAGTACGGAATTAGACCACCCTCTATCGTTACCCATTACCTAAGTGTGACAAGGACACGAGAACCGTTCGAAACGGATGAGTAATGAAGGAGTTTTGTAGGTCAGTAATACTAATTTCGATGTATCGGGAAAAAATCGCTCGAAATGAGCGGAGAGAAGTACAGACTTCGATCACCCTCTATTGTTACACATCACATAATTGTTACAAGGACACGAGAACTGTTCCAAACGGATAAGTAACGAAATAGATTGGGAGGCTAAAAATAGTCATTTCGATGCCTAGGGAAAAATCGCTCGAAATGAGCGGAGAGAAGTACGGAATTCAACCACCCCTTATTGTTACCCATCACATAAGTGTTACAAGAACACGAGAACCGTTCAAAATGGGTGAGTAACGAAGGGGATACGGAGGCCAGAAACAGTGATTTTGATGCCAAGGGAAAAATCGCTCAAAATGAGCGGAGAGAAGTTAGGACTTCAACCACCATCTATTGTTACCCATCACATAAGTGTTGCAAAGGCACGATAACCATTCAAAATGTGTGAGTAACGAAGGAGATTGAGAAGTACGGACTTCGACCTCCCTCTATTGTTACCCATTACCTAAGTGTTACAAGAACATGAGAACCGTTCGAAACGGATGAGTAACGAAGGAGATTGGGAGGCCAAAAACACTAATTTCGATGCATAGGGAAAAAATCGCTCGAAATGAGCATAGAGAAGTATGGACTTCGACAACCCCTATTGATACACATCACATAAGCGTTACAAGGACACGAGAATCATTTGAAACGGATGAGTAATGAAGAAGATTGGGAGGCCAGAAACACTAATTTCGATGAAAAAATCGCTAGACATGAGCGGAGAGAAGCACGGAATTCAACCACCCCTTATTACCCATCACAAAAGTGTTACAAGGACACGAGAACCATTCGAAACAGGTGAGTAACGAAGGAGATAGGGAGGCCAGAAACAGTGATTTTGATGCGTAGGGAAAATTGCTCAAAATGAGCGGAGAGAAGTACGGACTTCAACCACCATCTATTGTTACCCATCACCTAAGTGTTGCAAGGACATGATAACAGTTGAAAACGGGTGAGTAACGAAGGAGATTGTGGAGGGAAAAAATAGGGAAAATAATGCCTCAGGACAAAATCGCTCGAAATGAGCAGAGAGCAGTACGGACTTCGATCACCCTCTATTGATACCCATCACATAAGTGTTACAAGGAAACGAGAACCGTTGAAAATGGGAGTGTAACGAAGGAGATTGGGGAGGGACAAAAAAGGGAAAATGATGCCTAGGGACAAAATCGCTCGAAATGAGCAGAGAAAAGTACGGACTTCGATCACCCTCTATTGTTACACATCACATAAGTGTTACAAGGACACGACAACTGTTCCAAACGGATGAGTAACGAAAGAGATTGGGAGGCTAAAAACAGTGATTTTGCCTTGGGAAAAATCGCTCGAAATGAGCGGGGAGAAGTACGGAATTAGACCACCCTCTATCGTTACCCATTACCTAAGTGTGTTAAGGACACGAGAACCGTTCGAAACGGATGAGTAATGAAGGAGATTTGTAGGTCAGTAATACTAATTAAGATGTATAGGGAAAAAATCGCTCGAAATGAGAGGAGAGAAGTACAGACTTCGAGGGTGGTCGAAGTCCAAATATCTCTCCGCTCATTTCGAGCGATTTTCTCCCAAGGCATCATTTTTACTGTTTCTTCCCTCTCAATCTCCTTCGTTACTCATCCGTTTCGAACGGTTCTCGTTGGAATCGTTTTCACTATTTCACCCCTCCCCAATCACCTTCGTTACTCATCCATTTCAAACGGTTCTCATGTCGTTGTAGCACTTATAGGATGGGTAACAATATGAGGTGGTCGAAGTCCGAATTTATCTCTGCACATTTCGAGCGATTTTCTCCCGAGGCATCGTTTTCTCTGTTTCGCCCCTCCCCAATCACCTTCGTTACTCGTCCATTTCGAACGGTTCTCGTATCCTTGTAACACTTATGGGATGGGTAACAATAGGGGGTGGTCGAAGTCCGTACATCTTTCTGCTTATTTCGAGCGATTTTCTCCAAAGGCATAATTTTAACTTTTTCTTGTCTCTCAATCTCTTTCGTTATTCATCCGTTTCGAACGGTTCTCGTTTCCTTGTAACACTTATAGGATGGATAACAATAGGGGGTGGTCGAGGTCCGAACTTCTCTCCGCTCATTTCGAGCGATTTTGACCCAAGGCATCATTTTCCTTGTATCGTCCCTCCCAAATCACCTTCGTTACCCTTCCGTTTCGAACATTTCTCGTGTCCTTGTAACACTTATGGGATGGAAAATAATAAGGGGTGGTCGAAGTCGGTCATTCTCTCCGCTCATTTCGAGCGATTTTATCCCAAGGCATCGTTTTCCCATTTCACCCCTCCCCAATCTCATTCGTTTACTCATTCGTTTCGGTTTTCATGTCGTTTTAACACTTATGGGATAGGTAACAATAGGTGGTGGTCGAAGTCCGAATTTCTCTCCGCTCATTTCGAGCGGTTTTTCTCCCAATGCATCATTTTCTTTGTTTCTTGCCTCTCAATCTCCTTCGTTACTCATCCGTTTCGAACGGTTCTATTCACCTGGTAACACTTATGTGATGGGTAACAATAAGGGGCGATCGAAGTCCGAATTTCTCTCCGCTCATTTCGAGCGATTTTCTCCCAAGGCATCATTTTCTCTATTTCTTGCCTCTCAATCGCCTTCGTTACTCATCAGTTTCGAACGGTTCTCGTCTCCTTGTAACACTTATGTGATGGGTAATAGGGGGTGGTCGAAGTCCAAATTACTCTCCGCTCATTTCGAGCGATTTTCTTCCAACGCATCATTTTCACTGTTTCATGCCTCACAATCTCATTCGTTACTCATCCGTTTCGAAGGGTTCTAGTCTCATGGTAACACTTATGGGATGGGTAACAATAGGGGGTGGTCAATGTCCGAATTTCTCTCCGCTCATTTCGATCGATTTTATCCCAAGGCATCATTTTTCCCATTTCACCCCTCCCCAATCTCCCTCGTTACTCATCCGTTTCGAACGGTTCTCGTTTCCTTGTAACACTTATAGGATGGATAACAATAGGGGGTGGTCGAGGTCCGAACTTCTCTCTGCTCATTTCGAGCGATTTTGACCCAAGGCATTGTTTTCCTTGTATAGTCCCTCCCAAATCACCTTCGTTACCCTTCGGTTTCGAACAGTTCTCGTGTCCTTGTAACACTTATGGGATGGAAAATAATAAGGGGTGGTCGAAGTCGGTCCTTCTCTCCGCTCATTTCGAGCGATTTTATCCCAAGGCATCGTTTTCCCGTTTCACCCCTCCCCAATCTCATTCGTTTACTCATCCGTTTCGGTTTTCATGTCATTTTAACACTTATGGGATGGGTAACAATAGGTGGTGGTTGAAGTCCGAATTTCTCTCCGCTCATTTCGAGCGGTTTTCTCCCAATGCATCATTTTCTCTGTTTCTTGCCTCTCAATCTCCTTCGTTACTCATCCGTTTCGAACGGTTCTATTCACCTGGTAACACTTATGTGATGGGTAACAATAAGGGGCGATCGAAGTCCGAATTTCTCTCCGCTCATTTCGAGCGATTTTCTCCCAAGGCATCATTTCCTCTATTTCTTGCCTCTCAATCGCCTTCGTTAATAATCCGTTTTGAACGATTCTATTCTCATGGTAACACTTATGGGATGGGTAACAATATAGGCTGGTCACAGTCCGAATTTCTCTCCGCTCATTTCGAGCGATTTTATCCCAAGGCATCATTTTTTCCATTTCACCCCTCCCCAATCTGCCTCGTTACTCATCCGTTTCGAACGGTTCTCGTGTCATTGTAACACTTATGGGATGGGTAACAATAGGGGGTGGTCGAAGTCCAAATATCTCTCTGCTCATTTCGAGCGATTTTCTCCCAAGGCATCATTTTCTATATTTCTTGCCTCTCAATCGCCTTCGTTACTCATCAGTTTTGAACGGTTCTTGTCTCCTTGTAACACTTATGTGATGGGTAATAGGGGGTGTTCAAAGTCGAAATTTCTCTCCGCTCATTTCGAGCGATTTTCTCCCAAGGCATCATTCTCACTGTTTGAAGCCTCTCAATCTCATTCGTTACTCATCCGTTTCGAAGGGTTCTCGTCTCATGGTAACACTTATGGGATGGGTAACAATAGGGGGTGGTCAAAGTCCGAATTTCTCTCCGCTCATTTCGAGCGATTTTATCCCAATACATCATTTTTCCCATTTCACCTCTCCCCAATCTCCCTCGTTACTCATCCGTTTCGAACGGTTCTCATCTCCTTGCAACACTTATGGATGGGTAACAATAGGGGGTGGTCGAAGTCCAAATATCTCTCCGCTCATTTCGAGCGATTTTCTCCCAAGGCATCATTTTTACTGTTTCTTCCCTCTCAATCTCCTTCGTTACTCATCCGTTTCGAACGGTTCTCGTTGGAATCGTTTTCACTATTTCACCCCTCCCCAATCACCTTCGTTACTCATCCGTTTCAAACGGTTCTCATGTCGTTGTAGCACTTATAGGATGGGTAACAATACGAGGTGGTCGAAGTCCGAATTTATCTCTGCTCACAATCTCATTCGTTACTCATCCGTTTCGAAGGGTTCTAGTCTCATGGTAACACTTATGGGATGGGTAACAATAGGGGGTGGTCAATGTCCGAATTTCTCTCTGCTCATTTCGATTGATTTTATCCCAAGGCATCATTTTTCCCATTTCACCCCTCCCCAATCTCCCTCGTTACTCATCCGTTTCGAACGGTTCTCGTGTCATTGTAACACTTATGGGATGGGTAACAATAGGGGGTGGTCGAAGTCCGTACATCTTTCTGCTTATTTCGAGCGATTTTCTCCAAAGGCATAATTTTAACTTTTTCTTGTCTCTCAATCTCTTTCGTTATTCATCCGTTTCGAACGGTTCTCGTTTCCTTGTAACACTTATAGGATGGATAACAATAGGGGGTGGTCGAGGTCCGAACTTCTTTCTGCTCATTTCGAGCGATTTTGACCCAAGGCATCGTTTTCCTTGTATCGTCCCTCCCAAATCACCTTCGTTACCCTTCGGTTTCGAACAGTTCTCGTGTCCTTGTAACACTTATGGGATGGAAAATAATAAGGGGTGGTCGAAGTCGGTCCTTCTCTCCGCTCATTTCGAGCGATTTTATCCCAAGGCATCGTTTTCCCGTTTCACCCCTCCCCAATCTCATTCGTTTACTCATCCGTTTCGGTTTTCATGTCATTTTAACACTTATGGGATGGGTAACAATAGGTGGTGGTTGAAGTCCGAATTTCTCTCCGCTCATTTCGAGCGGTTTTCTCCCAATGCATCATTTTCTCTGTTTCTTGCCTCTCAATCTCCTTCGTTACTCATCCGTTTCGAACGGTTCTTGTCTCCTTGTAACACTTATGTGATGGGTAATAATAAGGGGCGATCGAAGTCCGAATTTCTCTCCGCTCATTTCGAGCGATTTTCTCCCAAGGCATCATTTCCTCTATTTCTTGCCTCTCAATCGCCTTCGTTAATAATCCGTTTTGAACGGTTCTATTCTCAAGGTAACACTTATGGGATGGGTAACAATATAGGCTGGTCACAGTCCGAATTTCTCTGCGCTCATTTCGAGCGATTTTATCCCAAGGCATCATTTTTTCCATTTCACCCCTCCCCAATCTGCCTCGTTACTCATCCGTTTCGAACGGTTCTCGTGTCATAGTAACACTTATGGGATGGGTAACAATAGGGGGTGGTCGAAGTCCAAATATCTCTCTGCTCATTTCGAGCGATTTTCTCCCAAGGCATCATTTTCTATATTTCTTGCCTCTCAATCGCCTTCGTTACTCATCAGTTTTGAACGGTTCTTGTCTCCTTGTAACACTTATGTGATGGGTAATAGGGGGTGTTCAAAGTCGAAATTTCTCTCCGCTCATTTCGAGCGATTTTCTCCCAAGGCATCATTCTCACTGTTTCAAGCCTCTCAATCTCATTCGTTACTCATCCGTTTCGAAGGGTTCTCGTCTCATGGTAACACTTATGGGATGGGTAACAATAGGGGGTGGTCAAAGTCCGAATTTCTCTCCGCTCATTTCGAGCGATTTTATCCCAATGCATCATTTTCCCCAATCTCCCTCGTTACTCATCCGTTTCGAACGGTTCTCATCTCCTTGCAACACTTATGGATGGGTAACAATAGGGGGTGGTCGAAGTCCAAATATCTCTCCGCTCATTTCGAGCGATTTTCTCCCAAGGCATCATTTTTACTGTTTCTTCCCTCTCAATCTCCTTCGTTACTCATCCGTTTCGAACGGTTCTCGTTAGAATCGTTTTCACTATTTCACCCCTCCCCAATCACCTTCGTTACTCATCCGTTTCAAACGGTTCTCATGTCGTTGTAGCACTTATAGGATGGGTAACAATACGAGGTGGTCGAAGTCCGAATTTATCTCTGCTCATTTCGAGCGATTTTCTCCCGAGGCATCGTTTTCTCTGTTTCGCCCCTTCCCAATCACCTTCACTACTCGTCCATTTCGAACGGTTCTCGTGTCCTTGTAACACTTATGGGATGGGTAACAATAGGGGGTGGTCGAAGTCGGTACATCTTTCTGCTTATTTCGAGCGATTTTCTCCAAAGGCATAATTTTAACTTTTTCTTGTCTCTCAATCTCTTTCGTTATTCATCCGTTTCAAACGGTTCTCGTTTCCTTGTAACACTTATAGGATGGATAACAATAGGGGGTGGTCGAGGTCCGAACTTCTCTCTGCTCATTTCGAGCGATTTTGACCCAAGGCATCGTTTTCCTTGTATCGTCCCTCCCAAATCACCTTCGTTACCCTTCGGTTTCGAACAGTTCTCGTGTCCTTGTAACACTTATGGGATGGAAAATAATAAGGGGTGGTCGAAGTCGGTCCTTCTCTCCGCTCATTTCGAGCGATTTTATCCCAAGGCATCATTTTCCCGTTTCACCCCTCCCCAATCTCATTCGTTTACTCATCCGTTTCGGTTTTCATGTCATTTTAACACTTATGGGATGGGTAACAATAGGTGGTGGTTGAAGTCCGAATTTCTCTCCGCTCATTTCGAGCGGTTTTCTCCCAATGCATCATTTTCTCTGTTTCTTGCCTCTCAATCTCCTTCGTTACTCATCCGTTTCGAACGGTTCTTGTCTCCTTGTAACACTTATATGATGGGTAACAATAAGGGGCGATCGAAGTCCGAATTTCTCTCCGCTCATTTCGAGCGATTTTCTCCCAAGGCATCATTTCCTCTATTTCTTGCCTCTCAATCGCCTTCGTTAATAATCCGTTTTGAACGGTTCTATTCTCAAGGTAACACTTATGGGATGGGTAACAATATAGGCTGGTCACAGTCCGAATTTCTCTCCGCTCATTTCGAGCGATTTTATCCCAAGGCATCATTTTTTCCATTTCACCCCTCCCCAATCTGCCTCGTTACTCATCCGTTTCGAACGGTTCTCGTGTCATTGTAACACTTATGGGATGGGTAACAATAGGGGGTGGTCGAAGTCCAAATATCTCTCTGCTCATTTCGAGCGATTTTCTCCCAAGGCATCATTTTCTATATTTCTTGCCTCTCAATCGCCTTCGTTACTCATCAGTTTTGAACGGTTCTTGTCTCCTTGTAACACTTATGTGATGGGTAATAGGGGGTGTTCAAAGTCGAAATTTCTCTCCGCTCATTTCGAGCGATTTTCTCCCAAGGCATCATTCTCACTGTTTCAAGCCTCTCAATCTCATTCGTTACTCATCCGTTTCGAAGGGTTCTCGTCTCATGGTAACACTTATGGGATGGGTAACAATAGGGGGTGGTCAAAGTCCGAATTTCTCTCCGCTCATTTCGAGCGATTTTATCCCAATACATCATTTTTCCCATTTCACCTCTCCCCAATCTCCCTCGTTACTCATCCGTTTCGAACGGTTCTCATCTCCTTGCAACACTTATGGATGGGTAACAATAGGGGGTGGTCGAAGTCCAAATATCTCTCCGCTCATTTCGAGCGATTTTCTCCCAAGGCATCATTTTTACTGTTTCTTCCCTCTCAATCTCCTTCGTTACTCATCCGTTTCGAACGGTTCTCGTTGGAATCGTTTTCACTATTTCACCCCTCCCCAATCACCTTCGTTACTCATCCGTTTCAAACGGTTCTCATGTCGTTGTAGCACTTATAGGATGGGTAACAATACGAGGTGGTCGAAGTCCGAATTTATCTCTGCTCACAATCTCATTCGTTACTCATCCGTTTCGAAGGGTTCTAGTCTCATGGTAACACTTATGGGATGGGTAACAATAGGGGGTGGTCAATGTCCGAATTTCTCTCTGCTCATTTCGATTGATTTTATCCCAAGGCATCATTTTTCCCATTTCACCCCTCCCCAATCTCCCTCGTTACTCATCCGTTTCGAACGGTTCTCGTGTCATTGTAACACTTATGGGATGGGTAACAATAGGGGGTGGTCGAAGTCCGTACATCTTTCTGCTTATTTCGAGCGATTTTCTCCAAAGGCATAATTTTAACTTTTTCTTGTCTCTCAATCTCTTTCGTTATTCATCCGTTTCGAACGGTTCTCGTTTCCTTGTAACACTTATAGGATGGATAACAATAGGGGGTGGTCGAGGTCCGAACTTCTTTCTGCTCATTTCGAGCGATTTTGACCCAAGGCATCGTTTTCCTTGTATCGTCCCTCCCAAATCACCTTCGTTACCCTTCGGTTTCGAACAGTTCTCGTGTCCTTGTAACACTTATGGGATGGAAAATAATAAGGGGTGGTCGAAGTCGGTCCTTCTCTCCGCTCATTTCGAGCGATTTTATCCCAAGGCATCGTTTTCCCGTTTCACCCCTCCCCAATCTCATTCGTTTACTCATCCGTTTCGGTTTTCATGTCATTTTAACACTTATGGGATGGGTAACAATAGGTGGTGGTTGAAGTCCGAATTTCTCTCCGCTCATTTCGAGCGGTTTTCTCCCAATGCATCATTTTCTCTGTTTCTTGCCTCTCAATCTCCTTCGTTACTCATCCGTTTCGAACGGTTCTTGTCTCCTTGTAACACTTATGTGATGGGTAATAATAAGGGGCGATCGAAGTCCGAATTTCTCTCCGCTCATTTCGAGCGATTTTCTCCCAAGGCATCATTTCCTCTATTTCTTGCCTCTCAATCGCCTTCGTTAATAATCCGTTTTGAACGGTTCTATTCTCAAGGTAACACTTATGGGATGGGTAACAATATAGGCTGGTCACAGTCCGAATTTCTCTGCGCTCATTTCGAGCGATTTTATCCCAAGGCATCATTTTTTCCATTTCACCCCTCCCCAATCTGCCTCGTTACTCATCCGTTTCGAACGGTTCTCGTGTCATAGTAACACTTATGGGATGGGTAACAATAGGGGGTGGTCGAAGTCCAAATATCTCTCTGCTCATTTCGAGCGATTTTCTCCCAAGGCATCATTTTCTATATTTCTTGCCTCTCAATCGCCTTCGTTACTCATCAGTTTTGAACGGTTCTTGTCTCCTTGTAACACTTATGTGATGGGTAATAGGGGGTGTTCAAAGTCGAAATTTCTCTCCGCTCATTTCGAGCGATTTTCTCCCAAGGCATCATTCTCACTGTTTCAAGCCTCTCAATCTCATTCGTTACTCATCCGTTTCGAAGGGTTCTCGTCTCATGGTAACACTTATGGGATGGGTAACAATAGGGGGTGGTCAAAGTCCGAATTTCTCTCCGCTCATTTCGAGCGATTTTATCCCAATGCATCATTTTCCCCAATCTCCCTCGTTACTCATCCGTTTCGAACGGTTCTCATCTCCTTGCAACACTTATGGATGGGTAACAATAGGGGGTGGTCGAAGTCCAAATATCTCTCCGCTCATTTCGAGCGATTTTCTCCCAAGGCATCATTTTTACTGTTTCTTCCCTCTCAATCTCCTTCGTTACTCATCCGTTTCGAACGGTTCTCGTTAGAATCGTTTTCACTATTTCACCCCTCCCCAATCACCTTCGTTACTCATCCGTTTCAAACGGTTCTCATGTCGTTGTAGCACTTATAGGATGGGTAACAATACGAGGTGGTCGAAGTCCGAATTTATCTCTGCTCATTTCGAGCGATTTTCTCCCGAGGCATCGTTTTCTCTGTTTCGCCCCTTCCCAATCACCTTCACTACTCGTCCATTTCGAACGGTTCTCGTGTCCTTGTAACACTTATGGGATGGGTAACAATAGGGGGTGGTCGAAGTCGGTACATCTTTCTGCTTATTTCGAGCGATTTTCTCCAAAGGCATAATTTTAACTTTTTCTTGTCTCTCAATCTCTTTCGTTATTCATCCGTTTCAAACGGTTCTCGTTTCCTTGTAACACTTATAGGATGGATAACAATAGGGGGTGGTCGAGGTCCGAACTTCTCTCTGCTCATTTCGAGCGATTTTGACCCAAGGCATCGTTTTCCTTGTATCGTCCCTCCCAAATCACCTTCGTTACCCTTCGGTTTCGAACAGTTCTCGTGTCCTTGTAACACTTATGGGATGGAAAATAATAAGGGGTGGTCGAAGTCGGTCCTTCTCTCCGCTCATTTCGAGCGATTTTATCCCAAGGCATCATTTTCCCGTTTCACCCCTCCCCAATCTCATTCGTTTACTCATCCGTTTCGGTTTTCATGTCATTTTAACACTTATGGGATGGGTAACAATAGGTGGTGGTTGAAGTCCGAATTTCTCTCCGCTCATTTCGAGCGGTTTTCTCCCAATGCATCATTTTCTCTGTTTCTTGCCTCTCAATCTCCTTCGTTACTCATCCGTTTCGAACGGTTCTTGTCTCCTTGTAACACTTATATGATGGGTAACAATAAGGGGCGATCGAAGTCCGAATTTCTCTCCGCTCATTTCGAGCGATTTTCTCCCAAGGCATCATTTCCTCTATTTCTTGCCTCTCAATCGCCTTCGTTAATAATCCGTTTTGAACGGTTCTATTCTCAAGGTAACACTTATGGGATGGGTAACAATATAGGCTGGTCACAGTCCGAATTTCTCTCCGCTCATTTCGAGCGATTTTATCCCAAGGCATCATTTTTTCCATTTCACCCCTCCCCAATCTGCCTCGTTACTCATCCGTTTCGAACGGTTCTCGTGTCATTGTAACACTTATGGGATGGGTAACAATAGGGGGTGGTCGAAGTCCAAATATCTCTCTGCTCATTTCGAGCGATTTTCTCCCAAGGCATCATTTTCTATATTTCTTGCCTCTCAATCGCCTTCGTTACTCATCAGTTTTGAACGGTTCTTGTCTCCTTGTAACACTTATGTGATGGGTAATAGGGGGTGTTCAAAGTCGAAATTTCTCTCCGCTCATTTCGAGCGATTTTCTCCCAAGGCATCATTCTCACTGTTTCAAGCCTCTCAATCTCATTCGTTACTCATCCGTTTCGAAGGGTTCTCGTCTCATGGTAACACTTATGGGATGGGTAACAATAGGGGGTGGTCAAAGTCCGAATTTCTCTCCGCTCATTTCGAGCGATTTTATCCCAATGCATCATTTTCCCCAATCTCCCTCGTTACTCATCCGTTTCGAACGGTTCTCATCTCCTTGCAACACTTATGGATGGGTAACAATAGGGGGTGGTCGAAGTCCAAATATCTCTCCGCTCATTTCGAGCGATTTTCTCCCAAGGCATCATTTTTACTGTTTCTTCCCTCTCAATCTCCTTCGTTACTCATCCGTTTCGAACGGTTCTCGTTGGAATCGTTTTCACTATTTCACCCCTCCCCAATCACCTTCGTTACTCATCCGTTTCAAACGGTTCTCATGTTGTTGTAGCACTTATATAGGATGGGTAACAATACGAGGTGGTCGAAGTCCGAATTTATCTCTGCTCATTTCGAGCGATTTTCTCCCGAGGCATCGTTTTCTCTGTTTCGCCCCTTCCCAATCACCTTCACTACTCGTCCATTTCGAACGGTTCTCGTGTCCTTGTAACACTTATGGGATGGGTAACAATAGGGGGTGGTCGAAGTCGGTACATCTTTCTGCTTATTTCGAGCGATTTTCTCCAAAGGCATAATTTTAACTTTTTCTTGTCTCTCAATCTCTTTCGTTATTCATCCGTTTCAAACGGTTCTCGTTTCCTTGTAACACTTATAGGATGGATAACAATAGGGGGTGGTCGAGGTCCGAACTTCTCTCTGCTCATTTCGAGCGATTTTGACCCAAGGCATCGTTTTCCTTGTATCGTCCCTCCCAAATCACCTTCGTTACCCTTCGGTTTCGAACAGTTCTCGTGTCCTTGTAACACTTATGGGATGGAAAATAATAAGGGGTGGTCGAAGTCGGTCCTTCTCTCCGCTCATTTCGAGCGATTTTATCCCAAGGCATCATTTTCCCGTTTCACCCCTCCCCAATCTCATTCGTTTACTCATCCGTTTCGGTTTTCATGTCATTTTAACACTTATGGGATGGGTAACAATAGGTGGTGGTTGAAGTCCGAATTTCTCTCCGCTCATTTCGAGCGGTTTTCTCCCAATGCATCATTTTCTCTGTTTCTTGCCTCTCAATCTCCTTCGTTACTCATCCGTTTCGAACGGTTCTTGTCTCCTTGTAACACTTATGTGATGGGTAACAATAAGGGGCGATCGAAGTCCGAATTTCTCTCCGCTCATTTCGAGCGTTTTTCTCCCAAGGCATCATTTCCTCTATTTCTTGCCTCTCAATCGCCTTCGTTAATAATCCGTTTTGAACGGTTCTATTCTCAAGGTAACACTTATGGGATGGGTAACAATATAGGCTGGTCACAGTCCGAATTTCTCTCCGCTCATTTCGAGCGATTTTATCCCAAGGCATCATTTTTTCCATTTCACCCCTCCCCAATCTGCCTCGTTACTCATCCGTTTCGAACGGTTCTCGTGTCATTGTAACACTTATGGGATGGGTAACAATAGGGGGTGGTCGAAGTCCAAATATCTCTCTGCTCATTTCGAGCGATTTTCTCCCAAGGCATCATTTTCTATATTTCTTGCCTCTCAATCGCCTTCGTTACTCATCAGTTTTGAACGGTTCTTGTCTCCTTGTAACACTTATGTGATGGGTAATAGGGGGTGTTCAAAGTCGAAATTTCTCTCCGCTCATTTCGAGCGATTTTCTCCCAAGGCATCATTCTCACTGTTTCAAGCCTCTCAATCTCATTCGTTACTCATCCGTTTCGAAGGGTTCTCGTCTCATGGTAACACTTATGGGATGGGTAACAATAGGGGGTGGTCAAAGTCCGAATTTCTCTCCGCTCATTTCGAGCGATTTTATCCCAATGCATCATTTTCCCCAATCTCCCTCGTTACTCATCCGTTTCGAACGGTTCTCATCTCCTTGCAACACTTATGGATGGGTAACAATAGGGGGTGGTCGAAGTCCAAATATCTCTCCGCTCATTTCGAGCGATTTTCTCCCAAGGCATCATTTTTACTGTTTCTTCCCTCTCAATCTCCTTCGTTACTCATCCGTTTCGAACGGTTCTCGTTGGAATCGTTTTCACTATTTCACCCCTCCCCAATCACCTTCGTTACTCATCCGTTTCAAACGGTTCTCATGTCGTTGTAGCACTTATAGGATGGGTAACAATACGAGGTGGTCGAAGTCCGAATTTATCTCTGCTCATTTCGAGCGATTTTCTCCCGAGGCATCGTTTTCTCTGTTTCGCCCCTTCCCAATCACCTTCACTACTCGTCCATTTCGAACGGTTCTCATGTCCTTGTAACACTTATGGGATGGGTAACAATAGGGGGTGGTCGAAGTCCGTACATCTTTCTGCTTATTTCGAGCGATTTTCTCCAAAGGCATAATTTTAAATTTTTCTTGTCTCTCAATCTCTTTCGTTATTCATCCGTTTCGAACGGTTCTCGTTTCCTTGTAACACTTATAGGATGGATAACAATAGGGGGTGGTCGAGGTCCGAACTTCTCTCCGCTCATTTCGAGCGATTTTGACCCAAGGCATCGTTTTCCTTGTATCGTCCCTCCCAAATCACCTTCGTTACCCTTCCGTTTTGAACAGTTCTCGTGTCCTTGTAACACTTATGGGATGGAAAATAATAAGGGGTGGTCGAAGTCGGTCCTTCTCTCCGCTCATTTCGAGCGATTTTATCCCAAGGCATCGTTTTCCCGTTTCACCCCTCCCCAATCTCATTCGTTTACTCATCCGTTTCGGTTTTCATGTCATTTTAACACTTATGGGATGGGTAACAATAGGTGGTGGTTGAAGTCCGAATTTCTCTCCGCTCATTTCGAGCGGTTTTCTCCCAATGCATCATTTTCTCTGTTTCTTGCCTCTCAATCTCCTTCGTTACTCATCCGTTTTGAACGGTTCTATTCACCTGGTAACACTTATGTGATGGGTAACAATAAGGGGCGATCGAAGTCCGAATTTCTCTCCGCTCATTTCGAGCGATTTTCTCCCAAGGCATCATTTCTCTATTTCTTGCCTCGCAATCGCCTTCGTTAATAATCCGTTTTGAACGGTTCTATTCTCATGGTAACACTTATGGGATGGGTAACAATATAGGCTGGTCAAAGTCCGAATTTCTCTCCGCTCATTTCGAGCGATTTTATCCCAAGGCATCATTTTTTCCATTTCACCCCTCCCCAATCTGCCTCGTTACTCATCCGTTTCGAACGGTTCTCGTGTCATTGTAACACTTATGGGATGGGTAACAATAGGGGGTGGTCGAAGTCCAAATATCTCTCTGCTCATTTTGAGCGATTTTCTCCCAAGGCATCATTTTCTATATTTCTTGCCTCTCAATCGCCTTCGTTACTCATCAGTTTTGAACGGTTCTTGTCTCCTTGTAACACTTATGTGATGGGTAATAGGGGGTGTTCAAAGTCGAAATTTCTCTCCGCTCATTTCGAGCGATTTTCTCCCAAGGCATCATTCTCACTGTTTCAAGCCTCTCAATCTCATTCGTTACTCATCCGTTTCGAAGGGTTCTCGTCTCATGGTAACACTTATGGGATGGGTAACAATAGGGGGTGGTCAAAGTCCGAATTTCTCTCCGCTCATTTCGAGCGATTTTATCCCAATGCATCATTTTCCCCAATCTCCCTCGTTACTCATCCGTTTCGAACGGTTCTCATCTCCTTGCAACACTTATGGATGGGTAACAATAGGGGGTGGTCGAAGTCCAAATATCTCTCCGCTCATTTCGAGCGATTTTCTCCCAAGGCATCATTTTTACTGTTTCTTCCCTCTCAATCTCCTTCGTTACTCATCCGTTTCGAACGGTTCTCGTTGGAATCGTTTTCACTATTTCACCCCTCCCCAATCACCTTCGTTACTCATCCGTTTCAAACGGTTCTCATGTCGTTGTAGCACTTATATAGGATGGGTAACAATACGAGGTGGTCGAAGTCCGAATTTATCTCTGCTCATTTCGAGCGATTTTCTCCCGAGGCATCGTTTTCTCTGTTTCGCCCCTTCCCAATCACCTTCACTACTCGTCCATTTCGAACGGTTCTCGTGTCCTTGTAACACTTATGGGATGGGTAACAATAGGGGGTGGTCGAAGTCGGTACATCTTTCTGCTTATTTCGAGCGATTTTCTCCAAAGGCATAATTTTAACTTTTTCTTGTCTCTCAATCTCTTTCGTTATTCATCCGTTTCAAACGGTTCTCGTTTCCTTGTAACACTTATAGGATGGATAACAATAGGGGGTGGTCGAGGTCCGAACTTCTCTCTGCTCATTTCGAGCGATTTTGACCCAAGGCATCGTTTTCCTTGTATCGTCCCTCCCAAATCACCTTCGTTACCCTTCGGTTTCGAACAGTTCTCGTGTCCTTGTAACACTTATGGGATGGAAAATAATAAGGGGTGGTCGAAGTCGGTCCTTCTCTCCGCTCATTTCGAGCGATTTTATCCCAAGGCATCATTTTCCCGTTTCACCCCTCCCCAATCTCATTCGTTTACTCATCCGTTTCGGTTTTCATGTCATTTTAACACTTATGGGATGGGTAACAATAGGTGGTGGTTGAAGTCCGAATTTCTCTCCGCTCATTTCGAGCGGTTTTCTCCCAATGCATCATTTTCTCTGTTTCTTGCCTCTCAATCTCCTTCGTTACTCATCCGTTTCAAACGGTTCTTGTCTCCTTGTAACACTTATGTGATGGGTAACAATAAGGGGCGATCGAAGTCCGAATTTCTCTCCGCTCATTTCGAGCGTTTTTCTCCCAAGGCATCATTTCCTCTATTTCTTGCCTCTCAATCGCCTTCGTTAATAATCCGTTTTGAACGGTTCTATTCTCAAGGTAACACTTATGGGATGGGTAACAATATAGGCTGGTCACAGTCCGAATTTCTCTCCGCTCATTTCGAGCGATTTTATCCCAAGGCATCATTTTTTCCATTTCACCCCTCCCCAATCTGCCTCGTTACTCATCCGTTTCGAACGGTTCTCGTGTCATTGTAACACTTATGGGATGGGTAACAATAGGGGGTGGTCGAAGTCCAAATATCTCTCTGCTCATTTCGAGCGATTTTCTCCCAAGGCATCATTTTCTATATTTCTTGCCTCTCAATCGCCTTCGTTACTCATCAGTTTTGAACGGTTCTTGTCTCCTTGTAACACTTATGTGATGGGTAATAGGGGGTGTTCAAAGTCGAAATTTCTCTCCGCTCATTTCGAGCGATTTTCTCCCAAGGCATCATTCTCACTGTTTCAAGCCTCTCAATCTCATTCGTTACTCATCCGTTTCGAAGGGTTCTCGTCTCATGGTAACACTTATGGGATGGGTAACAATAGGGGGTGGTCAAAGTCCGAATTTCTCTCCGCTCATTTCGAGCGATTTTATCCCAATGCATCATTTTCCCCAATCTCCCTCGTTACTCATCCGTTTCGAACGGTTCTCATCTCCTTGCAACACTTATGGATGGGTAACAATAGGGGGTGGTCGAAGTCCAAATATCTCTCCGCTCATTTCGAGCGATTTTCTCCCAAGGCATCATTTTTACTGTTTCTTCCCTCTCAATCTCCTTCGTTACTCATCCGTTTCGAACGGTTCTCGTTGGAATCGTTTTCACTATTTCACCCCTCCCCAATCACCTTCGTTACTCATCCGTTTCAAACGGTTCTCATGTCGTTGTAGCACTTATAGGATGGGTAACAATACGAGGTGGTCGAAGTCCGAATTTATCTCTGCTCATTTCGAGCGATTTTCTCCCGAGGCATCGTTTTCTCTGTTTCGCCCCTTCCCAATCACCTTCACTACTCGTCCATTTCGAACGGTTCTCATGTCCTTGTAACACTTATGGGATGGGTAACAATAGGGGGTGGTCGAAGTCCGTACATCTTTCTGCTTATTTCGAGCGATTTTCTCCAAAGGCATAATTTTAAATTTTTCTTGTCTCTCAATCTCTTTCGTTATTCATCCGTTTCGAACGGTTCTCGTTTCCTTGTAACACTTATAGGATGGATAACAATAGGGGGTGGTCGAGGTCCGAACTTCTCTCCGCTCATTTCGAGCGATTTTGACCCAAGGCATCGTTTTCCTTGTATCGTCCCTCCCAAATCACCTTCGTTACCCTTCCGTTTTGAACAGTTCTCGTGTCCTTGTAACACTTATGGGATGGAAAATAATAAGGGGTGGTCGAAGTCGGTCCTTCTCTCCGCTCATTTCGAGCGATTTTATCCCAAGGCATCGTTTTCCCGTTTCACCCCTCCCCAATCTCATTCGTTTACTCATCCGTTTCGGTTTTCATGTCATTTTAACACTTATGGGATGGGTAACAATAGGTGGTGGTTGAAGTCCGAATTTCTCTCCGCTCATTTCGAGCGGTTTTCTCCCAATGCATCATTTTCTCTGTTTCTTGCCTCTCAATCTCCTTCGTTACTCATCCGTTTCGAACGGTTCTTGTCTCCTTGTAACACTTATGTGATGGGTAACAATAAGGGGCGATCGAAGTCCGAATTTCTCTCCGCTCATTTCGAGCGTTTTTCTCCCAAGGCATCATTTCCTCTATTTCTTGCCTCTCAATCGCCTTCGTTAATAATCCGTTTTGAACGGTTCTATTCTCAAGGTAACACTTATGGGATGGGTAACAATATAGGCTGGTCACAGTCCGAATTTCTCTCCGCTCATTTCGAGCGATTTTATCCCAAGGCATCATTTTTTCCATTTCACCCCTCCCCAATCTGCCTCGTTACTCATCCGTTTCGAACGGTTCTCGTGTCATTGTAACACTTATGGGATGGGTAACAATAGGGGGTGGTCGAAGTCCAAATATCTCTCTGCTCATTTCGAGCGATTTTCTCCCAAGGCATCATTTTCTATATTTCTTGCCTCTCAATCGCCTTCGTTACTCATCAGTTTTGAACGGTTCTTGTCTCCTTGTAACACTTATGTGGTGGGTAATAGGGGGTGTTCAAAGTCGAAATTTCTCTCCGCTCATTTCGAGCGATTTTCTCCCAAGGCATCATTCTCACTGTTTCAAGCCTCTCAATCTCATTCGTTACTCATCCGTTTCGAAGGGTTCTCGTCTCATGGTAACACTTATGGGATGGGTAACAATAGGGGGTGGTCAAAGTCCGAATTTCTCTCCGCTCATTTCGAGCGATTTTATCCCAATGCATCATTTTCCCCAATCTCCCTCGTTACTCATCCGTTTCGAACGGTTCTCATCTCCTTGCAACACTTATGGATGGGTAACAATAGGGGGTGGTCGAAGTCCAAATATCTCTCCGCTCATTTCGAGCGATTTTCTCCCAAGGCATCATTTTTACTGTTTCTTCCCTCTCAATCTCCTTCGTTACTCATCCGTTTCGAACGGTTCTCGTTGGAATCGTTTTCACTATTTCACCCCTCCCCAATCACCTTCGTTACTCATCCGTTTCAAACGGTTCTCATGTCGTTGTAGCACTTATAGGATGGGTAACAATACGAGGTGGTCGAAGTCCGAATTTATCTCTGCTCATTTCGAGCGATTTTCTCCCGAGGCATCGTTTTCTCTGTTTCGCCCCTTCCCAATCACCTTCACTACTCGTCCATTTCGAACGGTTCTCATGTCCTTGTAACACTTATGGGATGGGTAACAATAGGGGGTGGTCGAAGTCCGTACATCTTTCTGCTTATTTCGAGCGATTTTCTCCAAAGGCATAATTTTAAATTTTTCTTGTCTCTCAATCTCTTTCGTTATTCATCCGTTTCGAACGGTTCTCGTTTCCTTGTAACACTTATAGGATGGATAACAATAGGGGGTGGTCGAGGTCCGAACTTCTCTCCGCTCATTTCGAGCGATTTTGACCCAAGGCATCGTTTTCCTTGTATCGTCCCTCCCAAATCACCTTCGTTACCCTTCCGTTTTGAACAGTTCTCGTGTCCTTGTAACACTTATGGGATGGAAAATAATAAGGGGTGGTCGAAGTCGGTCCTTCTCTCCGCTCATTTCGAGCGATTTTATCCCAAGGCATCGTTTTCCCGTTTCACCCCTCCCCAATCTCATTCGTTTACTCATCCGTTTCGGTTTTCATGTCATTTTAACACTTATGGGATGGGTAACAATAGGTGGTGGTTGAAGTCCGAATTTCTCTCCGCTCATTTCGAGCGGTTTTCTCCCAATGCATCATTTTCTCTGTTTCTTGCCTCTCAATCTCCTTCGTTACTCATCCGTTTTGAACGGTTCTATTCACCTGGTAACACTTATGTGATGGGTAACAATAAGGGGCGATCGAAGTCCGAATTTCTCTCCGCTCATTTCGAGCGATTTTCTCCCAAGGCATCATTTTCTCTATTTCTTGCCTCGCAATCGCCTTCGTTAATAATCCGTTTTGAACGGTTCTATTCTCATGGTAACACTTATGGGATGGGTAACAATATAGGCTGGTCAAAGTCCGAATTTCTCTCCGCTCATTTCGAGCGATTTTATCCCAAGGCATCATTTTTCCCATTTCACCCCTCCCCAATCTGCCTCGTTACTCATCCGTTTCGAACGGTTCTCGTGTCATTGTAACACTTATGGGATGGGTAACAATAGGGGGTGGTCGAAGTCCAAATATCTCTCTGCTCATTTCGAGCGATTTTCTCCCAAGGCATCATTTTCTATATTTCTTGCCTCTCAATTGCCTTCGTTACTCATCAGTTTTGAACGGTTCTTGTCTCCTTGTAACACTTATGTGATGGGTAATAGGGGGTGTTTAAAGTCGAAATTTCACTCCGCTCATTTCGAGCGATTTTCTCCCAAGGCATCATTTTCACTGTTTCATGCCTCTCAATCTCATTCGTTACTCATCCGTTTCGAAGGGTTCTCGTCTCATGGTAACACTTATGGGATGGGTAACAATAGGGGGTGGTCAAAGTCCGAATTTCTCTCCGCTCATTTCGAGCGATTTTATCCCAATGCATCATTTTTCCCATTTCACCCCTCCCCAATCTCCCTCGTTACTCATCCGTTTCGAACGGTTCTCATCTCCTTGCAACACTTATGGGATGGGTAACAAATGGGGGTGGTCGAAGTCCAAATATCTCTCCGC
This sequence comes from Mentha longifolia, assembly GCA_001642375.2. NCBI lineage: Eukaryota > Viridiplantae > Streptophyta > Magnoliopsida > Lamiales > Lamiaceae > Mentha > Mentha longifolia. The sequence goes on along the minus strand of CM038111.1, from coordinate 24,769,580 downwards.
TCATTTCGAGCGATTTTCTCCCAAGGCATCATTTTCTATATTTCTTGCCTCTCAATCGCCTTCGTTACTCATCAGTTTTGAACGGTTCTTGTCTCCTTGTAACACTTATGTGATGGGTAATAGGGGGTGTTCAAAGTCGAAATTTCTCTCCGCTCATTTCGACGATTTTCTCCCAAGGCATCATTTTCACTGTTTCATGCCTCTCAATCTCATTCGTTACTCATCCGTTTCGAAGGGTTCTCGTCTCATGGTAACACTTATGGGATGGGTAACAATAGGGGGTGGTCAAAGTCCGAATTTCTCTCCGCTCATTTCGAGCGATTTTATCCCAATGCATCATTTTTCCCATTTCACCCCTCCCCAATCTCCCTCGTTACTCATCCGTTTCGAACGGTTCTCATCTCCTTGCAACACTTATGGATGGGTAACAATAGGGGGTGGTCGAAGTCCAAATATCTCTCCGCTCATTTCGAGCGACCAAGATGGCTCTGATACCATTTCTGGCGGAAGCATTATATAATAAAGGGAAAAAAAATAGCTATGCCCGAAGGCTTTTACAAAGATAAGGAAAAATCTTACAAGATCGGGTAGGAATAGATAAGTGCAAGAGAATTCGGTAGAAGAAGAGGTTAAAGCTAAGAAATTGAGTGTGTCCTCCATCTTCGAACCAAGCCTCCTTTTATAAGCCTAAACCATGGACTTGAGCGGCGGAATTGAAACATTCTTGAAAAACGTCATTACTTGTGTCATAACACATCATCTTTGTCTTTAATCAATTATCTCACTATTGTGATTGAGAATCTTGCATCATTGTGTCGGTTTCCATCTTATCCTCTTCTTCTTCATCAGAATCAGACGATGATGATGAGCTGGATTCCAACAACGCTTTCATCTGCTTTTTCAAATCTTTCTTTGAAGATCCTGCAAGCAATTCTTGAAGCAAATCTTTAAGATCCTTTTTTGGCTCGATTTTCTTCTCAATAATAGGTTCAAGGCTTATAAGACCTTTAGCTGTAAAAACAGATTCGGTGAAGAAATCGAATTTATCCCACCATTTAATTAAAATTCTTCTCCCCAAATATGGGATAACAAAAGAAGTTTCAAATTTCTCAACACTTCTTCGTGAGACTAAAACATCCCATCTACAAATCCATGGAACCTGGTATAAGGCGGAGAACATAAGAGCATGATTTTTCATCGTAGGGTTTACCCTGACAAAATCTTCAAAAATAATTCTCACTTTATGAGGAAAAATGATGGGATATAATCCCCATTCCGAAAACCATTTAAGAAACCAATGTGGGAATTTAATTCCTTCATTGTTTCTAAATTGAAAAAACCAACTATGTTTTCTCAATTTATTTTCATAAGAAAAAGCCAAATCCCAAGCTTTGATATAATCAAAATAATTGAAATGCATTCTTTTTCTATGAGGATGACCAGAATCTGGAATCAGTTCTTTAAATCTATAAAGATCACTATCCCATTGTTCTGGGGTAAGAATTTTTTGAATTGTAACTTTAGAATAAGCTACTGTCTCTTGATTCCTTGAAAAAGGACTAATACTGACTGATCCAGTATACTCAAGAATATACTGGTAGAAATAAAAATCCTTCGGATATAAATAAGGATCAGTGAAATTTCTTAAATAGAAGTTCATAACTTCTTCAGCTGAAAGGTTGATATATTTACTTTCGATTGGAGATATCCAAATCGTAGTGCTAGGAATATAAGGAAATATATATTCCTTAGGATTATCAGATTTAACAGCGAGCTTATAAGCATCTTCTCTAAGTTTTTCATCTTCGGGGATAGCCTTTAAGGCTTCTTTCTTCACAATTTTTTCATTTTTGTCAGTGATCACAGACTTATAAGTCTGTTGCTTCTTTTGAGCTTCTTTTCCCCTATTCAAAATGACCCTGCAAAAATTCACGAGTTAAGAAATCTGGTAAAGAATTATCAGATCCTTTAATAAACTCAATATCAAAGTCGAAAATAGAAAGGATGGCTTGCCATCTAGCAAAAATCTGTTTAGAAGCAATGTTTTTAACATCTTTTTGCAAAATTTCTTTTGCAGATTTACAATCAACTCTAACAAGAAATTTCTTATTCAAAAGATCACTTTCAAACTTTTGAATACATAAGACAATTGATAAAACTTCTTTTTTCACAGTCGAGTAATTAACCCGAGGTCCTCTCCAGACTCCTGAAGTGAATCTAACTAAAGATTCTTTATTATTGATTCTTTGTTTAAGAATTCCTCCATAACCTAAATCTGATGCATCTGTTTCAACGATCTTAAAAGCATCAGGGTGTGATATTGCTAAACAAGGAATTTCCTTGATTCTATTTTTCTAACTGCTTGGGTATGAGTATTATCCCAAGGTGGTGGTGTTTTTTTTAACCTATCAAATAAAGGTTTAGCATCTTGTGCTAGTTCTTTATAAAATTCTGAAATATAATTCAGATTTCCCAAAAATCTTTGTAATTGATTTTTATCTTTTATTTCATCGGGAAATTTTTCTGCAAATATAATAGCTCTATCGATTGGGAATATAGTTCCCTGTCTAATATTATGACCAAGAAATTTAATTTATGTTTGAAAGAGTTTAATCTTTTTAGCTGAGACAACAAGACCAGCTCTTTTGACTACTATATTAATAAATATATTAATATGTTTGAAATGTTGATCAATTGATTCAGAATAAATCAATACATCATCTATATAAACTATTATGAAAGTCGTATAAGGACTAAAAATATCATTCATGATCTTCTGAAATTCAGAAGGAGCATTTTTTAAACCAAAAGGCATAACATTCCATTCATAATGCCCAAAAGGAACAGTAAAAGCGGTTTTATACCGATCTTTTTCTTCAATTTGTATTTGCCAAAACCCTGATTTTAGGTCGAATTTAGACATGACTTTAGCAGAATAAAGTCTATTAAGAAGATCCTTTTTATTAGGAATTGGATATCTAATCCATCTTAAAACCTTATTTAAAGGTTTATAATTAATAACTAATCGAGGAACTCCTCGTTCAAGTTCAGCTGCATTTTCAACATAGAATGCTGGACAACTCCAAGGACTTTTGGAGGGTCTAATTAATTTTTTGAGTAATAACTCATCTATTTCTTTTTTGCATATTTCTAAATGCCTAGGACCCATCGCAATAGGACGGGCTTTAGTAGGAATTAGACTTTCTTTAAAGTCAGGCTCATATGGTAAGGATACCACATGTTTCTTTCTTTCCCAAAAAGCATTGGGAATGTCTGAACATAAAGTATTCTCTATTAGAGATTTTATATCATTGATTTTCTTTTGTACAATAAAGGAGGATAATTTATCTTCTATTTTCTTAAAGTCTATCTCTTGATTTAGAGAACTAAGAAAATTTTCTTTTCTTTTTATTGTTCTTTGGAGAACATCAATACCATGAGTTTTAGGTTGAGTTATAAATTTAAACTCAATCTCTCTCCCTTCAACCTCAGACATTATTCCCCTTTCACTAATATTTTTAATAGGGTATAACATGTGTAAGAAAGGATTTCCCAGAATAACATCATGAGATAAGTTTTTAACCATTATAAATGGCATTTCTAAGCAAACTCCTTTATTGCAAACTGAAGTATTATTCAGTTTATATTTAACATGCAATTTTCTACCATCTGCAGCATTTAAGATTTCGGTAGTTTTTTCAAAATATCTTGAAGGAATTATCCCTTCATTTATGCAGTTTAAATCTGCACCTGAGTCAACCATAGCAATAGCATCAAAATAATACTCTTTATGTACGATGATGGTAATTTTAATATGCCATTTGTGTGTAATAACACGATCAACCATATTTAAGAATGTCATGGAATTTAATTCCTCATTGAGAACCTTTTCTTCATCTGAATCATTATTTTCAGGTTTAAGTTCTCTTTCTGTTTCTAAAACAAGAATTCTAGATTTTATTTCTTGTAACTCTTTTTTAAGAGTGTTTACTTCATATTTTAATTCGGAAACAGTAATGTCTTTACTGCTAGTCGAAGCTATGGAGGGCTTCATTCTATCCATAATTTCTTTAAGATTATAGTGTTCAGGTTCTTTAAACCTTAATTCTTGTTTTTTATTCTTAAAGCTGTCCAAATATTTTTGGAGCATTTCTCTTTTTTCTTCGGGATCTCGGATTTTATCTATAAGATCAAGAATAAAATTTTCTTCCCTTGTAAGGACACATAAACCATTAGCCTTACATAAGGCTTTATAGTAATCACAATTTCCTTCGCAATTACTTTCTTCATTTTCAGTTGATTCATTATCCGAATCACTTTCTTTATTATCATCTTCTGCTATAACAGAAATTTTTCTATTTTCTCTTTCGGAGTCAGTATCTTCAAGGAAGAGCTTTTGTAACGACTTTTTTAAGTCTTCTTCAATATCAAGACTATTTATTTTCTTTTTCATTTTACACTTATTAGCGTAATGGCCAGCTTTATGGCACTTCCAACAAATTGGAATTTTGTGGATCTTATTATCCTCTTTTCTATTTTCATCCTTTTTATGAGTTTTTTTATATTTTTTCTTTTTGTATGAAGGATCATAATCCTTATATTTCTTATTCTTATATTTTTTAGGTTTTTTAAACCTTTTAATTTCTTTAGATCCTGAAGGGCCTATAGGTGTGACACCAATTTGTTCACAAAAGTCTCCTAAGACTTCTTTTCCTAAAAATTTTTCTTTTTGAATTTGCTTATGTAATTTTATCTCATTACACAAAGCAATTCCTTCTGCAGTTATTTCTGCAACAAGGTCTCCATAAGTATATATGGAGTAAGGAATTAATCCTTGATTCTTTTGCTTAATTCGAGTTTTAACTCTTTCACAAAACATATGGGGTAGTCCTGATAAGAACTTTTCTTTCCAAAAATCATGTCCACTATCCTCTCGAGAAAAGATTTTGGAAAAGAACACATCCTTATACCATTTAAAATGAGATAATTTCGGACATCTTAAGCTCATAAGCTGTTCCTGAGTCTTATCGTAATGAAGATTGGTTGTACCAATAAAATGCTTAGCAATTGTGAAAACTAGGGTATTAACACAATCAGTAACTTGAGTTTGTGTTTCACCTTCTGTTTTTACTGCATTAAGTATATGATTTTTTGCTTCACTAGATAAGTGAAAATCCCACCAACCTCTAAGTTGGCCCGTAAAACCTTGAATAATTGCGATAGCAATATTTTTATCAGTGTTATTTTTTAATTTTGATGCTGTAGCATACATAAGCATATAATGTATTTTTGTTTGTATGTGATATTCAGAATGACCATCAATATTCCATTCGGTTATTGATGTACCATCAAAGGAAACATATCCATAACTATCCTGTTCTTCAAAAAGAAGATCAACTGGTGTAGGCCTATGGTAATAAGGCTTTCCAGGCATATTATAAACCTGTTTTCCTTTATATCCAACTTTATTAAGTTGTAAAGAATTTTCTTGTTCTTTTAAAAACATTTGTTCAACATTATTAATGTCTTTTTCGGAATTATCCGAATCCGAATCACTGCAATCAACAACTTCTAGATTGTTGGCTCAGTAAGGGGAGCCATCTGAACTTTATTAATATCAAGACTTTTAAGTCTTTTGACAATTTCATCTACTAATTCATTATTTGTATTTTTATCGATATTTAAATCAATAGCTTCTGCGGGTAAAGGTTTTATTAAAACCTTCTCAGTGCTTACAACACTGTTATTATTAGTAGGTTGTATATAAACACCTTGGCAAACATTTTGCTCAATCCTATTTAATTGTTTTCCTATTGATTGTAAACTGAGATTTGTGAAATTATTCTGTTCCACAACAGCTTCAATCCTACTATTGTCTTTTCTATAGGGAGTAGCAATTACCTCCTCATTCCTAATTTTTATAACAAGATTTGAGTCAGGAGGATGAATACTCCTAATAACTTTTCCATTTTTTGTGACATAATTCTCATAATTAGAATTAATAGTCATTACTATCTTTTCATCCTCAAAATTAGGATAATCAAAATTATAGAACTTTCTAATAAGCTCAAAGAAATCTATATATTCATCACTTTTCTCAAGATACATTTTGTATCGTTTAAACCATAAATTTTGTTTAGATTTTTTCTTCATAAAGAACCATTTTCTTTTGATTTCATTTTCTTGAGAATAAAATAATTCTCTAATATCTCCTTTAAAAGGAAACTTTTCTTCTTCTTCAAGTGTTAGTGTGCTTATTCCAAAAACACTTTGATCATCATATCCCATATCTGACATGGTAGGTGATCTTTGTGAGGATTCTGGAATTTCAACCTTATATTCAGGTTGACTAACACCATCCAAAGTAGTCTTAGATCTAACACTTTGTCTTTCTAAATTAGAAAGAGGTATAGATGAAGTAGATTTTCTACTTGAATAGTCTTCTCTTAAAGACTTAGACTTTAATTTAAGTCTAGTAACTCTATCTGATGAGAACCTAATTTCAACATCTCCATCAGGATATTCAATTATATCCTCTAATTTTGAGTTTTCAATTTTCTTTGGTGGATTTGCCTCTTCTAATATCCACCTTTCAGGTAATTTAACCTGATCCCACGTAATAGTCTTTGGAACAACAGTATTGCTTTTAGCAATATCGGTAACAAATAAAGTAGTCTGATTACTTTCTGTAGGAACATTTCTTATATTAGAAAAGGTTGTATTCATAACTCTATAATATATCCTATAGATAAGGATTACATTATCAGTATTTTTCATTAAATCAAATCCTTCTGATTTAAGATCAATACATAAAGCATGCATAATATTTGGATCTTTTAAAGATACTATAAAATTAGGATAACACGAAAAATATATTGGTCCATCACAGAGTGTAGACTCAACTATTCCTAATAAGGAATCATGGAATTTATTGTGTCTTTTATCACGAACAGCAATTATTGCTGAAGTGTTTAAACCTAATCTAGAGGCAGGTTTTAAAGCAATTTGCACCATTCCTATATGTAGAAATTTATTATTTTCCCTATGGAATCTTATAAGATCTTTTGAGAATAATTGAATCGATTTATATTCCTCTGATAAGGGAATAGCTTCTTCTACTGTTTTAATAATTACATCAGTTTTCTTTATAAAACTGCCGGTACTTTTGTAGATTCTTGATGCCGAGTATTCTGGCATCTTCCATTCATTTAGACTTTTATTAAAGTCTTCAGAGATAATAATCTCTTTGTTTCTTTTTTTTTCGATTTTCCTAAGTTGCTCATTAGCATTTCTTCTAAAAGACATAACCCTTGAAAGCCTATCCATTCTTCAAATTCTGGATCACTGTCAACGATTTTACGCCAAAAACTCCTACCTCTTCTGGGATTTACGGAAACAACAGGCAACGCGACTTGGGGTTTCACCAGACCGAAGAAAGAACAGAAAAACAAGAATATGATCTAATAAAAGGAATACTATTAAGCAGCAAGTATAGAAGCTTGTTTTTCGAAGATTTTTAAAGAAATTAATTCTCTTCTTAAAGATGAGTAATAATAAAATTCTTTTGTTTCTTCTGAAAGATTAGGATTAGCAATCTGTTCTCTCAAATAAGCAATATGCTCTCTGCAATATTTAATCTTTAAACAAATTTTCTCTCTATAAGAAAGGTTTTCTGTGAGAATATAATCTCTAGGAGCAGTCCAAATACCACGAATACGAATATAATTATCAACTTCAGAATTTTCAATATTCATAAAGATTTTACCTTTAGATCTTTAAGATCTAGGACACCCGTTCAGCACAACGAACCACGAACTGGACTATACTTCAGGAAAGTGGGTGAATGAAGCGATACAAAGTTTGTATGCAAACTGGAAAAACTTTTATTTATACTGTATTTTAGTACACACTATAGTACACACTATTCCTCACCAAGATGGCTCGGATACCATTTCTGGCGGAAGCATTATATAATAAAGGGAAAAAAAATAGCTATGCCCGAAGGCTTTTACAAAGATAAGGAAAAATCTTACAAGATCGGGTAGGAATAGATAAGGGCTAAGAGAAATAAAAAGGATCTTCTTAATAGACTTTATTCTGCTAAAGTCATGTCTAAATTCGACCTAAAATCAGGGTTTTGGCAAATACAAATTGAAGAAAAAGATCGGTATAAAACCGCTTTTACTGTTCCTTTTGGGCATTATGAATGGAATGTTATGCCTTTTGGTTTAAAAAATACTCCTTCTGAATTTCAGAAGATCATGAATGATATTTTTAGTCCTTATACGACTTTCATAATAGTTTATATAGATGATGTATTGATTTATTCTGAATCAATTGATCAACATTTCAAACATATTAATATATTTATTAATATAGTCAAAAGATCTGGTCTTGTTGTCTCAGCTAAAAAGATTAAACTCTTTCAAACAGAAATTAAATTTCTTGGTCATAATATTCCCTCTCAATCTCCTTCGTTACTCATCCGTTTCGAACGGTTCTCGTTGGAATCGTTTTCACTATTTCACCCCTCCCCAATCACCTTCGTTACTCATCCGTTTCAAACGGTTCTCATGTCGTTGTAGCACTTATAGGATGGGTAACAATAAGAGGTGGTCGAAGTCCGAATTTCTCTCCGCTCATTTCGATCGATTTTATCCCAAGGCATCATTTTTCCCATTTCACCCCTCCCCAATCTCCCTCGTTACTCATCCGTTTCGAACGGTTCTCGTGTCATTGTAACACTGATGGGATGGGTAACAATAGCGGGTGGTCGAAGTCCGTACATCTTTCTGCTTATTTCGAGCGATTTTCTCCAAAGGCATAATTTTAACTTTTTCTTGTCTCTCAATCTCTTTCGTTATTCATCCGTTTCGAACGGTTCTCGTTTCCTTGTAACACTTATAGGATGGATAACAATAGGGGGTGGTCGAGGTCCGAACTTCTCTCCGCTCATTTCGAGCGATTTTGACCCAAGGCATCGTTTTCCTTGTATCGTCCCTCCCAAATCACCTTCGTTACCCTTCCGTTTCGAACAGTTCTCGTGTCCTTGTAACACTTATGGGATGGAAAATAATAAGGGGTGGTCGAAGTCGGTCCTTTTCTCCGCTCATTTCGAGCGATTTTATCCCAAGGCATCGTTTTCCCGTTTCACCCCTCCCCAATCTCATTCGTTTACTCATCCGTTTCGGTTTTCATGTCATTTTAACACTTATGGGATGGGTAACAATAGGTGGTGGTTGAAGTCCGAATTTCTCTCCGCTCATTTCGAGCGGTTTTCTCCCAATGCATCATTTTCTCTGTTTCTTGCCTCTCAATCTCCTTCGTTACTCATCCGTTTTGAACGGTTCTATTCACCTGGTAACACTTATGTGATGGGTAACAATAAGGGGCGATCGAAGTCCGAATTTCTCTCCGCTCATTTCGAGCGGTTTTCTCTCCCAATGCATCATTTTCTCTGTTTCTTGCTTCTCAATCTCCTTCGTTACTCATCCGTTTCGAACGGTTCTATTCTCCTGGTAACACTTATGTGATGGGTAACAACAGGGGGCGATCGAAGTCTGAATTTCTCTCCGCTCATTTCGAGCGATTTTCTCCCAAGGCATCATTTTCTCTATTTCTTGCCTCTCAATCGCCTTCGTTAATCATCCGTTTTGAACGGTTCTATTCTCATGGTAACACTTATGGGATGGGTAACAATATCGGGTGGTCAAAGTCCGAATTTCTCTCCGCTCATTTCGAGCGATTTTATCCCAAGGCATCATTTTTCCCATTTCACCCCTCCCCAATCTGCCTCGTTACTCATCCGTTTCGAACGGTTCTCGTGTCATTGTAACACTTATGGGATGGGTAACAATAGGGGGTGGTCGAAGTCCAAATATCTCTCTGCTCATTTCGAGCGATTTTCTCCCAAGGCATCCTTTTCTATATTTCTTGCCTCTCAATCGCCTTCGTTACTCATCGGTTTTGAACGGTTCTCGTCTCCTTGTAACACTTATGTGATGGGTAATAGGGGGTGTTCAAAGTCGAAATTTCTCTCCGCTCATTTCGAGCGATTTTCTCCCAAGGCATCATTTTCATTGTTTCATGCCTATCAATCTCATTCGTTACTCATCCGTTTCGAAGGGTTCTCGTCTCATGGTAACACTTATGGGATGGGTAACAATAGGGGGTGGTAAAAGTTCGAATTTCTCTCCGCTCATTTCGAGCGATTTTATCCCAATGCATCATTTTTCCCATTTCACCCCTCCCCAATCTCCTCGTTACTCATCCGTTTCGAACGGTTCTCATCTCCTTGCAACACTTATGGATGGGTAACAATAGGGGGTGGTCGAAGTCCAAATATCTCTCCGCTCATGTCGAGCGATTTTCTCCCAAGGCATCATTTTTACTATTTCTTCCCTCTCAATCTCCTTCGTTACTCATCCGTTTCGAACGGTTCTCGTGTCCTTGTAACACTTATGGGATGGGTAACAATAGGGGGTGGTCGAAGTCCGTACATCTTTCTGCTTATTTCGAGTGATTTTCTGCAAAGGCATAATTTTAACTTTTTCTTGTCTCTCAATCTCTTTCGTTATTCATCCGTTTCGAACGGTTCTCGTTTCCTTGTAACACTTATAGGATGGATAACAATAGGGGGTGGTCGAGGTCCGAACTTCTCTCCGCTCATTTGGAGCGATTTTGACCCAAGGCATCGTTTTCCATGTATCGCCCCTCCCAAATCACCTTCGTTACCCTTCCGTTTCGAACAATTCTCGTGTCCTTGTAACACTTATGGGTTGGAAAATAATAAGGGGTGGTCGAAGTCGGTCCTTCTCTCCGCTCATTTCGAACGATTTTATCCCAAGGCATCGTTTTCCCGTTTCACCCCTCCCCATTCTCATTCGTTACTCATCCGTTTCGGTTTTCATGTCGTTTTAACACTTTTGGGATGGGTAACAATAGGTGGTGGTCGAAGTCCGAATTTCTCTCCGCTCATTTCGAGCGGTTTTCTCCCAATGCATCATTTTCTCTGTTTCTTGCCTCTCAATCTCCTTCGTTACTCATCCGTTTCGAACGGTTCTATTCACCTGGTAACACTTATGAGATGGGTAACAATAGGGGGCGATCGAAGTCCGAATTTCTCTCCGCTCATTTCGAGCGATTTTCTCCCAAGGCATCATTTTCTCTATTTCTTGCCTCTCAATCGCCTTCGTTACTCATCAGTTTCGAACGGTTCTCGTCTCCTTGTAACACTTATGTGATGGGTAATAGGGGGTGGTCGAAGTCCAAATTTCTCTCCGCTCATTTCGAGCGATTTTCTTCCAACGCATCATTTTCACTGTTTCATGCCTCTCAATCTCATTCGTTACTCATCCGTTTCGAAGGGTTCTAGTCTCATGGTAACACTTATGGGATGGGTAACAATAGGGGGTGGTCAATGTCCGAATTTCTCTCCGCTCATTTCGATCGATTTTATCCCAAGGCATCATTTTTCCCATTTCACCCCTCCCCAATCTCCCTCGTTACTCATCCGTTTCGAACGGTTCTCGTGTCATTGTAACACTGATGGGATGGGTAACAATAGCGGGTGGTCGAAGTCCGTACATCTTTCTGCTTATTTCGAGCGATTTTCTCCAAAGGCATAATTTTAACTTTTTCTTGTCTCTCAATCTCTTTCGTTATTCATCCGTTTCGAACGGTTCTCGTTTCCTTGTAACACTTATAGGATGGATAACAATAGGGGGTGGTCGAGGTCCGAACTTCTCTCCGCTCATTTCGAGCGATTTTGACCCAAGGCATCGTTTTCCTTGTATCGTCCCTCCCAAATCACCTTCGTTACCCTTCCGTTTCGAACAGTTCTCGTGTCCTTGTAACACTTATGGGATGGAAAATAATAAGGGGTGGTCGAAGTCGGTCCTTTTCTCCGCTCATTTCGAGCGATTTTATCCCAAGGCATCGTTTTCCCGTTTCACCCCTCCCCAATCTCATTCGTTTACTCATCCGTTTCGGTTTTCATGTCATTTTAACACTTATGGGATGGGTAACAATAGGGGGCGATCGAAGTCCGAATTTCTCTCCGCTCATTTCGAGCGGTTTTCTCCCAATGCATCATTTTCTCTGTTTCTTGCCTCTCAATCTCCTTCGTTACTCATCCGTTTTGAACGGTTCTATTCACCTGGTAACACTTATGTGATGGGTAACAATAAGGGGCGATCGAAGTCCGAATTTCTCTCCGCTCATTTCGAGCGATTTTCTCCCAAGGCATCATTTTCTCTATTTCTTGCCTCTCAATCGCCTTCGTTAATCATCCGTTTTGAACGGTTCTATTCTCATGGTAACACTTATGGGATGGGTAACAATATAGGCTGGTCAAAGTCCGAATTTCTCTCCGCTCATTTCGAGCGATTTTATCCCAAGGCATAATTTTAACTTTTTCTTGTTTCTCAATCTCTTTCGTTATTCATCCATTTCGAACGGTTCTCGTTTCCTTGTAACACTTAGAGGATGGATAACAATAGGGGGTGGTCGAGGTCCGAACTTCTCTCTGCTCATTTCGAGCGATTTTGACCCAAGGCATCGTTTTCCTTCTATCGTCCCTCCCAAATCACCTTCGTTACCCTTCGGTTTCGAACAGTTCTCGTGTCCTTGTAACACTTATGGGATGGAAAATAATAAGGGGTGGTCGAAGTCGGTCCTTCTCTCCGCTCATTTCGAGCGATTTTATCCCGAGGCATCGTTTTCCCGTTTCACCCCTCCCCAATCTCATTCGTTACTCATCCGTTTCGGTTTTCATGTCGTTTTAACACTTATGGGATGGGTAACAATAGTTGGTGGTTGAAGTCCGAATTTCTCTCCGCTCATTTCGAGCGGTTTTCTCCCAATGCATCATTTTCTCTGTTTCTTGCCTCTCAATTTCCTTCGTTAATCATCCGTTTCGAACGGTTCTATTCTCCTGGTAACACTTATGTGATGGGTAACAAGAGGGGGCGATCGAAGTCCGAATTTCTCTCCGCTCATTTCGAGCGGTTTTCTCCCAATGCATCATTTTCTCTGTTTCTTGCTTCTCAATCTCCTTCGTTACTCATCCGTTTCGAACGGTTCTATTCTCCTGGTAACAGTTATGTGATGGGTAACAACAGGGGGCGATCGAAGTCTGAATTTCTCTCCGCTCATTTCGAGCGATTTTCTTCCAACGCATCATTTTCACTGTTTCATGCCTCTCAATCTCATTCGTTACTCATCCGTTTCGAAGGGTTCTAGTCTCATGGTAACACTTATGGGATGGGTAACAATAGGGGGTGGTCAAAGTCCGAATTTCTCTCCGCTCATTTCGAGCGATTTTATCCCAAGGCATCATTTTTCCCATTTCACCCCTCCCCAATCTGCCTCGTTACTCATCCGTTTCGAACGGTTCTCGTGTCATTGTAACACTTATGGGATGGGTAACAATAGGGGGTGGTCGAAGTCCAAATATCTCTCTGCTCATTTCGAGCGGCTTTCTCCCAATGCATCATTTTCTCTGTTTCTTGCCTCTCAATTTCCTTCGTTACTCATCCGTTTCGAACGGTTCTATTCTCCTGGTAACACTTATGTGATGGGTAACAATAGGGGGTGATCGAAGTCCGAATTTCTCTCCGCTCATTTCGAGCGGTTTTCTCCCAATGCATCATTTTCTCTGTTTCTTGCTTCTCAATCTCCTTCGTTACTCATCCGTTTCGAACGGTTCTATTCTCCTGGTAACACTTATGTGATGGGTAACAACAGGGGGGCGATCGAAGTCTGAATTTCTCTCCGCTCATTCCGAGCGATTTTATCCCAATGCATCATTTTTCCCATTTCACCCCTCCCCAATCTCCCTCGTTACTCATCCGTTTCGAACGGTTCTCATCTCCTTACAACACTTATGGATGGGGAACAATAGGGGGTGGTCGAAGTCCAAATATCTCTCCGCTCATTTCGAGCGATTTTCTCCCAAGGCATCATTTTTACTGTTTCTTCCCTCTCAATCTCCTTCGTTACTCATCCGTTTCGAACGGTTCTCGTTGGAATCATTTTCACTATTTCACCCCTCCCCAATCACCTTCGTTACTCATCCGTTTCAAACGGTTCTCATGTCGTTGTAGCACTTATAGGATGGGTAACAATACGAGGTGGTTGAAGTCCGAATTTATCTCTGCTCATTTCGAGCGATTTTCTCCCGAGGCATTATTTTCTCTGTTTCGCCCCTCCCCAATCACCTTCGTTACTTGTCCATTTCGAACGGTTCTCGTGTCCTTGTAACACTTATGGGATGGGTAACAATACGGGGTGGTCGAAGTCCGTACATCTTTCTGCTTATTTCGAGCGATTTTCTCCAAAGGCATAATTTTAAATTTTTCTTGTCTCTCAATCTCTTTCGTTATTCATCCGTTTCGAACGGTTCTCGTTTCCTTGTAACACTTATAGGATGGATAACAATAGGGGGTGGTCGAGGTCCGAACTTCTCTCCGCTCATTTCGAGCGATTTTGACCCAAGACATCGTTTTCCTTGTATCGCCCCTCCCAAATCACCTTCGTTACCCTTCCGTTTCGAACAGTTCTCGTGTCCTTGTAACACTTATGGGATGGGAAATAATAAGGGGTGGTCGAAGTCCGTCCTTCTCTCCGCTCATTTCGAGCGATTTTATCCCACGGCATCGTTTTCCCGTTTCACCCCTGCCCTATCTCATTCGTTACTCATCCGTTTCGGTTTTCATGTCGTTTTAACACTTATGGGATGGGTAACAATAGGTGGTGGTCGATGTCCGAATTTCTCTCCGCTCATTTCGAGCGGTTTTCTCCCAATGCATCATTTTCTCTGTTTCTTGCCTCTCAATCTCCTTCGTTACTCATCCGTTTCGAACGGTTCTATTCACCTGGTAACACTTATGTGATGGGTAACAATAGGGGGCGATCGAAGTCCGAATTTCTCTCCGCTCATTTCGAGCGGTTTTCTCCCAATGCATCATTTTCTCTGTTTCTTGCCTCTCAATCTCCTTCGTTACTCATCCGTTTCGAACGGTTCTATTCTCCTGGTAACACTTATGTGATGGGTAACAATAGGGGGCGATCGAAGTCTGAATTTCTCTCCGCTCATTTCGAGCGATTTTCTCCCAAGGCATCATTTTCTCTATTTCTTGCCTCTCAATCGCCTTCGTTAATGATGCAGCCCGTAGATCATGGATTTCAATTCATGGGCCAAGAATTAAAGATGATATGGGTTGAAAAGTGAAGATAATATTTTGTAGTTTATTTAGTTGTTTATTTTATTAATTTTCGGATTTTATTAGTACCATATTTGATAGGGCTATTTTCAGCATTATTTTGGTGATTTTATTCCTTTTTAGACTAGGATTTGGTTTGGTATATGTTGGGATAGGTTTTTAACTAGTTTCCTTGTGGGATTAGGACTTTTTGAAGCCTATAAATATGGCTCTTAGATAGGTGACGAAAATTGAACAATTATTGATGAATAAAATTTGAGTTTATTTCTCTCTTGAGAATTCTTTGAATTTCTTTTGGTGTGACCAAGATGAATTCTCTTATCGGCGAATCAACGAGCCAATCAAATCTCGTTGTGTGTCATTCATCGTCTCCGTGTGACTAAGGCGATCATCACTTGGGGTATAGGGGGTTTAGGCCGATTCTATATCATTTGTGGGATTAGACTTTAGGTATATTGAGATATCCATCGGTTACAAATTCAGTTCGTGTCTTCCGCGTGCGTGTTGAATTACGGATCTGCCAAGGTTCGTATCATTTGGCACCAGAGCCAGGTTGCGTCATCCAGGTTATCATATCTTAGTTTTGTTTTTTCGTGTCAATTTCAGATTCGTTTTAGGGATCGCTCTTTATTATTTGTCCATTGTTTTCTTGTTCTGTGTCCGTTCGTCTGCGGTTGAATAGAGTCATATATATTTGTTGGTTTTTTGTTTCGAGTTTCGCCTATAAGAGTCTAGCATCATTAAAAAAAAAAAAAAAAAAAAATCGTGTCTTGCTTTAGGTTCGTGTCCAGGTTTTTTTTGTATTTTTTTTCTTAGTTTTCGTGTCAATTAAATAAATAAAAAATCAGATTCGTTTTGCCTCTAGAATCTTCGTTCTTTGTTTTATTGTTCAGCGTTTGTTTTCGTGTGTTCGTTAGCATCTGAATTGAGTCTTGTTGTTGCATTGTGATTGAGCGTCAAGTTAAAAAAAAAAAAAAAAAAAAAGAGTCGTAGATCTATTTCTGCATTAGGATTGATCGTTACTACCGTTCAACTTGTTCCAATTTATACTCAAATTCGTTTTAGTTGGTAGATTCGTTTTAGTTGGTACGTTCTCCAATTAATTGGTAGGGTGTCATAATGATGATATGATTTGTTTGTCTTAGGAATTCTTGGAATTCTTATATGTTGTCGTGTCTTAGAATTCCTAATTCTGCTGCACTTTTAATTCCAACTATTCCATTATCATTGTACAAGTCCAAAAGCGTGTTTGAGGTTTCGTTCTTATTCTTGTCAGCCGCTTCATTCCGACTTCGTTTTTGTATTTTACGTAATCTACTTTAAAAAAAAAAAAAAAAGCTCTTTCTGTGTTCCTTAAGTTGTCTAGAGCCCTTAGGATCAGTTTGTGAGCAGTGTTTCGTGTTCATTGATTCGTCAATCAGAGTTTAATTTTTTTTGAGTTCTTTGAGAGAAATTTTGAGTGGTAAAAGGCAAGAGAAAGTGAGATTATTAGAGGGTAAAAGCCATTGATATCGAGTGATACACGAGCGCTGAGTGAATCATTGTTGAGTGATACACGAGTGCTTGTGAGGTGGTGAGGACCCTATTTTCCACTAACCTTTCATTTTTTGTGTGAAGGAAAAAAAAAGAGAAAAACTTGTTTTGCAGGTATGTCGGGTGAGCTTGATCCACAAAAAAATTC
>CM038111.1:24704996-24752575 GCA_001642375.2 Mentha longifolia | reverse complement strand
TTTTTTGGTCCACCTCACATCTCCTGCGTTACTCATTGGTTTCGCACGATTCTTGAGTAGTCGTAACACTTATGAGATATAGAAGAATAGGGGGTGGTCGAAGTCCGGAGTTCTCTCAGTCGATTCGTATGATTTTTTCGCTAGGCATCGTTTTCCTTGTTTTGTCCCCCCTGACATCTCCTTCCTTACTCATCGGTTTCAGCCGATTCTTGAGTGATTGTAGCACTTATGAGACATAGAAGAATAGGGGGTGGTCGAAGTCCGAAGTACTGTCAGTCGATTCGTAAGATTTTTTCCCTAGGCATCTTTTTCCTTTGTTGTCCCACTCATATCTCTTTCGTTACTCATTGGTTTCGCACGATTCTTGAGTAGTCGTAACACTTATGACATATAGAAGAATAGGGGGTGGTGTAAGTCCGGAGTTCTCTCAGTCGATTCGTATGATTTTTTCCCTAGGCATCATTTTCCTTGTTTCGTCTTCCCTGACATCTCTTTCCTTACTCATCGGTTTCGGCCGATTTTTGAGTAATTGTAACACTTATGGGACATAGAACAATAGGGGGTGGTCGAAGTCCGAAGTACTGTCAGTCGATTCGTACGATTTTTTCCCTAGGCATCCTTTTCCTTTTTTTGTCCCCCTCACATCACCCTCCTTACTCATCGGTTTCGCACGATTCTTGAGTCGTTGTAACACTTATGAGACATAGAAGAACAGGGGGTGGTCGAAGTTCGAAGTACTGTCAGTCGATTCGTACGATTTTTTCCCTACGCATCATTTTCCTGGTTTCGTCCCCCTGACATCTCCTTCCTTACTCATCAGTTTCAAACGATTCTTCAGTCATTGTATCAGTTATGAGATATGAAGAATAGGGGGTGGTCCAAGTCCGAAGTTCTCTCACTCGATTAGTATGATTTTTCCCTAAGTATCTTTTTCCTTTTTTGGTCCACCTCACATCTCCTGCGTTACTCATTGGTTTCGCACGATTCTTGAGTAGTCGTAACACTTATGAGATATAGAAGAATAGGGGGTGGTCGAAGTCCGGAGTTCTCTCAGTCGATTCGTATGATTTTTTCGCTAGGCATCGTTTTCCTTGTTTCGTCCCCCCTGACATCTCCTTCCTTACTCATCGGTTTCAGCCGATTCTTGAGTGATTGTAACACTTATGAGACATAGAAGAATAGGGGGTGGTCGAAGTCCGAAGTACTGTCAGTCGATTCGTAAGATTTTTTTCCCTAGGCATCTTTTCCTTTCTTTGTCCACCTCACATCACCGTCCTTACTCATCGGTTTTGCAAGATTCTTGAGTCGTTGTAACTCTTATGAGACATAGAAGAAGAGGGGGTGGTCGAAGTCCGAAGTACTGTTAGTCGATTTGTACGATTTTTTCCCTATACATCGTTTTTCTTTGTTTCCTCCCCCTAACATCTCCTTCCTTACTCATCGGCTTTGAATGATTCGTCAGTCGTTGTAACACTTATGAGATATGAAGAATAGGGTGTAGTCCAAGTCCGAAGTTCTCTCAGTCGATTCGTACGATTTTTTCCCTAGGCATCTTTTTCCTTTTTTTGTCCCATCATATCTCTTTCGTTACTCACTGGTTTCACACGTTTCTTGAGTAGTCGTAACGTTTATGAGATACAGAAGAATAGGGGGTGGTCGAAGTCCGGAAGTCTCTCAGTCGATTCGTATGATTTTTTTCCTAGGCGTCGTTTTCCTTTTTTCATCCCCCCTGACATCTCCTTCCTTACTCATCGGTATCGGCCGATTCTTGAGTGATTGTAACACTTATGAGACATAGAAGAATTGGAGGTGGTCGAAGTCCGAAGTACTGTCAGTCGATTCGTACGATTTTTTCCCTAGGCATCTTTTTCATTTTTTTTGTCCCCCTCACATCACCTTCCTTACTCATCGGTTTCGCACGATTCTTGAGTCGTGGTAACACTTATGAGATATAGAAGAATAGGGGGTGGTCGAAGTCCGAAGTACTGTCAGTCGATTTGTGCGATTTTTTCCCTATACATCGTTTTCCTTGTTTCCTCCACCAAACATCTCCTTCCTTACTCATCGGCTTTGAATGATTCGTCAGTCGTTGTAACACTTATGAGATATGAAGAATAGGGGGTGGTCCAAGTCCGAAGTTCTCTCAGTCGATTCGTACGATTTTTTCCCTAGGCATCTTTTCCTTTCTTTGTCCCCCTCACATCACCTTCCTTACTCATCGGTTTCGCACGATTCTTGAGTCGTTGTAACACTTATGAGACATGGAAGAAGAGGGGGAGGTCGAAGTCCGAAGTACTGTCAGTCGATTAGTACGATTTTTTCCCTACGCATCATTTTCCTTGTTTCGTCCCCCTGACATCTCCTTCCTTACTCATCGGTATCAAACGATTCTTCAGTCATTGTATCAGTTATGAGATATGAAGAATAGGGGGTGGTCCAAGTCCCAAGTTCTCTCACTCGATTAGTACGATTTTTTCCCTAAGTATCTTTTTCCTTTTTTTGTCCACCTCACATCTCCTGCGTTACTCATTGGTTTCGCACAATTCTTCAGTAGTCGTAACACTTATGAGATATAGAAGAATAGGGGGTGGTCGAAGTCCGGAGTTCTCTCAGTCGATTCGTATGATTTTTTCCCTAGGCATCGTTTTCCTTGTTTCGTCCCCCCTGACATCTCCTTCCTTACTCATCGGTTTTGGCCGATTCTTGAGTGATTGTAACACTTATGAGACATAGAAGAATAGGGGGTGGTCGAAGTCCGAAGTTCTCTTTGTCGATTCGTACGATTTTTTCCCTAGGCATCTTTTTCCTTTCTTTGTCCCCCTCACATCACCTTCCTTACTCATCGGTTTCGCACGATTCTTGAGTCGTTGTAACACTTATGAGACATGGAAGAAGAGGGGGTGGTCGAAGTCCGAAGTACTGTCAGTCGATGCGTACGATTTTTTCCCTACGCATCATTTTCCTTGTTTCGTCCCCCTGACATCTCCTTCCTTACTCATCGGTATCAAACGATTCTTTAGTCATTGTATCAGTTATGAGATATGAAGAATAGGGGGTGGTCCAAGTCCGAAATTCTCTCACTCGATTAGTACGATTTTTTCCCTAAGTATCTTTTCCTTTTTTTGTCCACCTCACATCTCCTGCGTTACTCATTGGTTTCGCAAGATTCTTGAGTAGTCGTAACACTTATGACATATAGAAGAATAGGGGGTGGTCTAAGTTTGGAGTTCTCTCAATCGATTCGTATGATTTTTCCCCTAGGCATCGTTTTCCTTGTTTCGTCTTCCCTGACATCTCCTTCCTTACTTATCGGTTTTGGCCGATTTCTGAGTGATTGTAACACTTATGAGAAATAGAAGAATAGGGGGTGGTCGAAGTCCGAAGTACTGTCAGTCTATTCGTACGATTTTTTCCCTAGGCATCTTTTTCTTTTTTTTGTCACCCTCACATCACCTTCCTTACTCATCGGTTTCGCACGATTCTTGAGTCGTGGTAACACTTATGAGATATAGAAGAATAGGGGGTGGTCGAAGTCCGAAGTACTGTCATTCAGTTTGTATGATTTTTTCCCTATACATCGTTTTCCTTGTTTCCTCCCCCTAACATCTCCTTCCTTACTCATCGGCTTTGAATGATTCTTCAGTCGTTGTAACACTTATGAGGTATGAAGAATAGGGGGTGGTCGAAGTCCGAAGTTCTCTTACTCGATTAGTACGATTTTTTCCCCAAGTATCTTTTTCCTTTTTTATCCACCTCACATCTCCTGCGTTACTCAGTGGTTTCGCACGATTCTTGAGTAGTCGTAACACTTATGAGATATAGAAGAATAGGGGGTGGTCGAAGTCCGGAGTTCTCTCAGTCGATTCATATGATTTTTTCCCTTGGCATCATTTTCCTTGTTTCGTCCCCCTGACATATCCTTCCTTACTCATCGGTTTCGGCCGATTCTTGAGTGATTGTAACACTTATAAGACATAGAAGAATAGGGGGTGGTCGAAGTCCGAAGTTCTCTCAGTCGATTCGTACGATTTTTTCCCTAGGCATCGTTTTCCTTTTTTTGTCCCCTTCACATCTCTTTCGTTACTCATTGGTTTCCCACTATTCTTGAGTAGTCGTAACACTTATGACATATAGAAGAATAGGGGGTGGTCGAAGTCCGGAGTTCTCTCAGTCGATTCGTATGATTTTTTCCCTAAGCATCGTTTTCCTTGTTTCGTCCCCCCTGACATCTCCTTCCTTACTCATCGGTTTCGGCCGATTCTTGAGTGATTGTAACACTTATGAGACATAGAAGAATAGGGGTGGTCGAAGCCCTAAGTTCTCTCAGTCGATTCGTACGATTTTTTCCCGAGGCATCTTTTTCCTTTCTTTGTCCCCCTCATATCACCGTCCTCACTCATCGGTTTTGCACGATTCTTGAGTCGTTGTAACACTTATGAGACATAGAAGAAGAGGGAGTGGTCGAAGTCCGAAGTACTGTCAGTCGATTTTTACGATTTTTTCCCTATACATCGTTTTCTTTGTTTCCTCCCCCTAACATCTCCTTCCTTACTCATCGGCTTTGAATGATTCGTCAGTCGTTGTAACACTTATGAGATATGAAGAATAGGGTGTAGTCCAAGTCCGAAGTTCTCTCAGTCGATTCGTACGATTTTTTCCCTAGGCATCTTTTTCCTTTTTTTGTCCCATCACATCTCTTTCGTTACTCACTGGTTTCACACGTTTCTTGAGTAGTCGTAACGCTTATGAGATATAGAAGAATAGGGGGTGGTCGAAGTCCGGAGTTCTCTCAGTCGATTTGTATGATTTTTTTCCTAGGCATCGTTTTCCTTGTTTCGTCCCCTCTGACATCTCCTTCCTGACTCATCGGTATCGGCCGATTCTTGAGTGATTGTAACACTTATGAGACATAGAAGAATAGGGTGTGGTCGAAGTCCGAAGTACTGTCAGTCGATTCGTACGATTTTTTCCCTAGGCATCTCTTTCCTTTCTTTGTCCCCCTCACATCACCTTCCTTACTCATCGGTTTCGCACGATTCTCGAGTCGTTGAAACACTTATGAGACATAGAAGAAGAGGGGGTGGTCGAAGTCCGAAGTACTGTCAGTCGATTCGTATGATTTTTTCCCTACGCATCATTTTCCTTGTTTCGTCCCCCTGACATCTCCTTCCTTACTCATCGGTTTCAAACGATTCTTCAGTCATTGTATCAGTTATGAGATATGAAGAATAGGGGGTGGTCCAAGTCCGAAGTTCTCTCACTCGATTAGTATGATTTTTTCCCTAAGTATCTTTTTCCTTTTTTGGTCCACCTGACATCTCCTGCGTTACTCATTGGTTTCGCACGATTCTTGAGTAGTCGTAACACTTATGAGATATAGAAGAATAGGGGGTGGTCGAAGTCCGGAGTTCTCTCAGTCGATTCGTATGATTTTTTCGCTAGGCATCGTTTTCCTTGTTTCGTCCCACTCACATCTCTTTCGTTACTCATTGGTTTCGCACGATTCTTGAGTAGTCGTAACACTTATGACATATAGAAGAATAGGGGGTGGTCTAAGTCCGGAGTTCTCTCAGTCGATTCGTATGATTTTTTCCCTAGGCATCATTTTCCTTGTTTCGTCTTCCCTGACATCTCTTTCCTTACTCATCGGTTTCGGCCGATTTTGAGAAATTGTAACACTTATGGGACATAGAACAATAGGGGGTGGTCGAAGTCCGAAGTACTGTCAGTCGATTCGTACGATTTTTTCCCTAGGCATCCTTTTCCTTTTTTTGTCCCCCTCACATCACCCTCCTTACTCATCGGTTTCGCACGATTCTTGAGTCGTTGTAACACTTATGAGACATAGAAGAACAGGGGGTGGTCGAAGTTCGAAGTACTGTCAGTCGATTCGTACGATTTTTTCCCTACGCATCATTTTCCTGGTTTCGTCCCCCTGACATCTCCTTCCTTACTCATCAGTTTCAAACGATTCTTCAGTCATTGTATCAGTTATGAGATATGAAGAATAGGGGGTGGTCCAAGTCCGAAGTTCTCTCACTCGATTAGTATGATTTTTTCCCTAAGTATCTTTTTCCTTTTTTGGTCCACCTCACATCTCCTGCGTTACTCATTGGTTTCGCACGATTCTTGAGTAGTCGTAACACTTATGAGATATAGAAGAATAGGGGGTGGTCGAAGTCCGGAGTTCTCTCAGTCGATTCGTATGATTTTTTCGCTAGGCATCGTTTTCCTTGTTTTGTCCCCCCTGACATCTCCTTCCTTACTCATCGGTTTCAGCCGATTCTTGAGTGATTGTAGCACTTATGAGACATAGAAGAATAGGGGGTGGTCGAAGTCCGAAGTACTGTCAGTCGATTCGTAAGATTTTTTCCCTAGGCATCTTTTTCCTTTTGTTGTCCCCCTCATATCTCTTTCGTTACTCATTGGTTTCGCACGATTCTTGAGTAGTCGTAACACTTATGACATATAGAAGAATAGGGGGTGGTGTAAGTCCGGAGTTCTCTCAGTCGATTCGTATGATTTTTTCCCTAGGCATCATTTTCCTTGTTTCGTCTTCCCTGACATCTCTTTCCTTACTCATCGGTTTCGGCCGATTTTTGAGTAATTGTAACACTTATGGGACATAGAACAATAGGGGGTGGTCGAAGTCCGAAGTACTGTCAGTCGATTCGTACGATTTTTTCCCTAGGCATTTTTTTCCTTTCTTTGTCCCCCTCACATCACCCTCCTTACTCATCGGTTTCGCACGATTTTTGAGTCGTTGTAACACTTATGAGACATAGAAGAACAGGGGGTGGTCGAAGTTCGAAGTACTGTCAGTCGATTAGTACGATTTTTTCCCTACGCATCATTTTCCTGGTTTCGTCCCCCTGACATCTCCTTCCTTACTCATCGGTTTCAAACGATTCTTCAGTCATTGTATCAGTTATGAGATATGAAGAATAGGGGGTGGTCCAAGTCCGAAGTTCTCTCACTCGATTAGTACGATTTTTTCCCTAAGTATCTTTTTCATTTTTTGTCCACCTCACATCTCCTGCGTTACTTATTGGTTTCGCACAATTCTTGAGTAGTCGTAACATTTATGAGATATAGAAGAATAGGGGGTGGTCGAAGTCCGGAGTTCTCTCAGTCGATTCGTATGATTTTTTCCCTAGGCATCGTTTTCCTTGTTTCGTCCCCCCTGACATCTCCTTCCTTACTCATCGGTTTCGGCCGATTCTTGAGTGATTGTAACACTTATGAGACATAGAAGAATAGGGGGTGGTCGAAGTCCGAAGTTCTCTCAGTCAATTCGTACGATTTTTTCCCTAGGCATCTTTTTCCTTTCTTTGTCCACCTCACATCACCGTCCTTACTCATCGGTTTTGCAAGATTCTTGAGTCGTTGTAACTCTTATGAGACATAGAAGAAGAGGGGGTGGTCGAAGTCCGAAGTACTGTTAGTCGATTTGTACGATTTTTTCCCTATACATCGTTTTCTTTGTTTCCTCCCCCTAACATCTCCTTCCTTACTCATCGGCTTTGAATGATTCGTCAGTCGTTGTAACACTTATGAGATATGAAGAATAGGGTGTAGTCCAAGTCCGAAGTTCTCTCAGTCGATTCGTACGATTTTTTCCCTAGGCATCTTTTTCCTTTTTTTGTCCCATCATATCTCTTTCGTTACTCACTGGTTTCACACGTTTCTTGAGTAGTCGTAACGTTTATGAGATACAGAAGAATAGGGGGTGGTCGAAGTCCGGAAGTCTCTCAGTCGATTCGTATGATTTTTTTCCTAGGCGTCGTTTTCCTTTTTTCATCCCCCCTGACATCTCCTTCCTTACTCATCGGTATCGGCCGATTCTTGAGTGATTGTAACACTTATGAGACATAGAAGAATTGGAGGTGGTCGAAGTCCGAAGTACTGTCAGTCGATTCGTACGATTTTTTCCCTAGGCATCTTTTTCATTTTTTTGTCCCCCTCACATCACCTTCCTTACTCATCGGTTTCGCACGATTCTTGAGTCGTGGTAACACTTATGAGATATAGAAGAATAGGGGGTGGTCGAAGTCCGAAGTACTGTCAGTCGATTTGTGCGATTTTTTCCCTATACATCGTTTTCCTTGTTTCCTCCACCAAACATCTCCTTCCTTACTCATCGGCTTTGAATGATTCGTCAGTCGTTGTAACACTTATGAGATATGAAGAATAGGGGGTGGTCCAAGTCCGAAGTTCTCTCAGTCGATTCGTACGATTTTTTCCCTAGGCATCTTTTTCCTTTCTTTGTCCCCCTCACATCACCTTCCTTACTCATCGGTTTCGCACGATTCTTGAGTCGTTGTAACACTTATGAGACATGGAAGAAGAGGGGGAGGTCGAAGTCCGAAGTACTGTCAGTCGATTAGTACGATTTTTTCCCTACGCATCATTTTCCTTGTTTCGTCCCCCTGACATCTCCTTCCTTACTCATCGGTATCAAACGATTCTTCAGTCATTGTATCAGTTATGAGATATGAAGAATAGGGGGTGGTCCAAGTCCCAAGTTCTCTCACTCGATTAGTACGATTTTTTCCCTAAGTATCTTTTTCCTTTTTTTGTCCACCTCACATCTCCTGCGTTACTCATTGGTTTCGCACAATTCTTCAGTAGTCGTAACACTTATGAGATATAGAAGAATAGGGGGTGGTCGAAGTCCGGAGTTCTCTCAGTCGATTCGTATGATTTTTTCCCTAGGCATCGTTTTCCTTGTTTCGTCCCCCCTGACATCTCCTTCCTTACTCATCGGTTTTGGCCGATTCTTGAGTGATTGTAACACTTATGAGACATAGAAGAATAGGGGGTGGTCGAAGTCCGAAGTTCTCTTTGTCGATTCGTACGATTTTTTCCCTAGGCATCTTTTTCCTTTCTTTGTCCCCCTCACATCACCTTCCTTACTCATCGGTTTCGCACGATTCTTGAGTCGTTGTAACACTTATGAGACATGGAAGAAGAGGGGGTGGTCGAAGTCCGAAGTACTGTCAGTCGATGCGTACGATTTTTTCCCTACGCATCATTTTCCTTGTTTCGTCCCCCTGACATCTCCTTCCTTACTCATCGGTATCAAACGATTCTTTAGTCATTGTATCAGTTATGAGATATGAAGAATAGGGGGTGGTCCAAGTCCGAAATTCTCTCACTCGATTAGTACGATTTTTTCCCTAAGTATCTTTTTCCTTTTTTTGTCCACCTCACATCTCCTGCGTTACTCATTGGTTTCGCAAGATTCTTGAGTAGTCGTAACACTTATGACATATAGAAGAATAGGGGGTGGTCTAAGTTTGGAGTTCTCTCAATCGATTCGTATGATTTTTCCCCTAGGCATCGTTTTCCTTGTTTCGTCTTCCCTGACATCTCCTTCCTTACTTATCGGTTTTGGCCGATTTCTGAGTGATTGTAACACTTATGAGAAATAGAAGAATAGGGGGTGGTCGAAGTCCGAAGTACTGTCAGTCTATTCGTACGATTTTTTCCCTAGGCATCTTTTTCTTTTTTTTGTCACCCTCACATCACCTTCCTTACTCATCGGTTTCGCACGATTCTTGAGTCGTGGTAACACTTATGAGATATAGAAGAATAGGGGGTGGTCGAAGTCCGAAGTACTGTCATTCAGTTTGTATGATTTTTTCCCTATACATCGTTTTCCTTGTTTCCTCCCCCTAACATCTCCTTCCTTACTCATCGGCTTTGAATGATTCTTCAGTCGTTGTAACACTTATGAGGTATGAAGAATAGGGGGTGGTCGAAGTCCGAAGTTCTCTTACTCGATTAGTATGATTTTTTCCCCAAGTATCTTTTTCCTTTTTTATCCACCTCACATCTCCTGCGTTACTCAGTGGTTTCGCACGATTCTTGAGTAGTCGTAACACTTATGAGATATAGAAGAATAGGGGGTGGTCGAAGTCCGGAGTTCTCTCAGTCGATTCGTATGATTTTTTCCCTAAGCATCGTTTTCCTTGTTTCGTCCCCCCTGACATCTCCTTCCTTACTCATCGGTTTCGGCCGATTCTTGAGTGATTGTAACACTTATGAGACATAGAAGAATAGGGGGTGGTTGAAGTCCGAAGTTCTCTCAGTCGATTCGTACGATTTTTTCCCTAGGCATCTTTTTCCTTGTTTCCTCCCCCTAACATCTCCTTCCTTACTCATCGGCTTTGAATGATTCGTCAGTCGTTGTAACACTTATGAGATATGAAGAATAGGGGGTAGTCCAAGTCCGAAGTTCTCTCAGTCGATTCGTACGATTTTTTCCCTAGGCATCTTTTTCCTTTTTTTGTCCCATCACATCTCTTTCGTTACTTACTGGTTTCACACGTTTCTTGAGTAGTCGTAACGCTTATGAGATATAGAAGAATAGGGGGTGGTCGAAGTCCGGAAGTCTCTCAGTCGATTCGTATGATTTTTTTCCTAGGCGTCGTTTTCCTTGTTTCGTCCCCCCTGATATCTCCTTCCTGACTCATCGGTATCGGCCGTTTCTTGAGTGATTGTAACACTTATGAGACATAGAAGAATAGGGGGTGGTCGAAGTCCGAAGTACTGTCAGTCGATTCGTACGATTTTTTCCCTAGGCATCTTTTTCATTTTTTTTGTCCCCCTCACATCACCTTCCTTACTCATCGGTTTCGCACGATTCTTGAGTTACACTAATGGTATCCGAGCCATCTTGGTGAGGAATAGTGTTTACTATAATAGTGTGTACTAAAATACAGTATAAATAAAAGTTTTCCAGTTTGCATACAAACTTTGTATCGCCTCATTCACTCGCTTTCCAGAAGTATTGTCCAGTTCGTGGTTCGTTGTGCTGAACGGTGTCCTAGATCTTAAAGATCTAAAGGTAAATTCTTTATGAATATTGATAATTCTGAAGTTGAAAATTATATTCATATTCGTGGTATTTGGACTGCTCCAAGAGATTATATTCTTCTTGACGACTTTTCTTATAAGAAGAAAGTTTGTTTAAAAATTAAATGCTGTCGTGAGCATATTGCTTATTTAAAAGAACAAATTGCTAGACCTGATCTTTCAGAAGAAACAAAAGAATTCTATTATTATTCTTCTTTAAAAAGAGAATTAATTTCTTTAAAAATCTTCGAAAAACAAGCTTCTATACTTGCTGCTTAAAAGTATTTCTTGTATTAGATCATATTCTTGTTTTCCTGTTCTTTCTTCTGTCTGGTGAAACCCCAAGTCGCGTTGCCTGTTGTTTCTGTAAATCCCAGAAGAGGTAGGAGTTTTGGCGTAAAATCGTTGACAGTGATCCAGAATTTGAAGAATGGATAGGCTTTCAAGGGTTATGTCTTTTAGAAGAAATGCTAATGAGCAACTTAGGAAAATCGAAGAAAAAAGAAACAAAGAGATTATTATCTCTGAAGACTTTAATAAAAGTCTAAATGAATGGAAGATGCCAGAATACTCGGCATCAAGAATCTACAAAAGTACCGGCAGTTTTATAAAGAAAACTGATGTAATTATTAAAACAGTAGAAGAAGCTATTCCTTTATCAGAGGAATATAAATTGATTCAATTATTCTCAAAAGATCTTATAAGATTCCATAGGGAAAATAATAAATTTCTACATATAGGAATGGTGCAAATTGCTTTAAAACCTGCCTCTAGATTAGGGTTAAACACTTCAGCAATAATTGCTGTTCGTGATAAAAGACACAATAAATTCCATGATTCCTTATTAGGAATAGTTGAGTCTACACTCTGTGATGGACCAATATATTTTTCGTGTTATCCTAATTTTATAGTATCTTTAAAAGATCCAAATATTATGCATGCTTTATGTATTGATCTTAAATCAGAAGGATTTGATTTAATGAAAAATACTGATAATGTAATCCTTATCTATAGGATATATTATAGAGTTATGAATACAACCTTTTCTAATATAAGAAATGTTCCTACAGAAAGTAATCAGACTACTTTATTTGTCACCGATATTGCTAAAAGCAATACTGTTGTTCCAAAAACTATTACTTGGGATCAGGTTAAATTACCTGAAAGGTGGATATTAGAAGAGGCGAATCCACCAAAGAAAATTGAAAACTCGAAATTAGAGGATATAATTGAATATCCTGATGGAGATGTTGAAATTAGGTTCTCATCAGATAGAGTTACTAGACTTAAATTAAAGTCTAAGTCTTTAAGAGAAGACTATTCAAGTAGAAAATCTACTTCATATATACCTCTTTCTAATTTAGAAAGACAAAGTGTTAGATCTAAGACTACTTTTGATGGTGTTAGTCAGCCTGAATATAAGGTTGAAATTCCGGAATCCTCACATAGATCACCTACCATGTCTGACATGGGATATGATGATCAAAGTGTTTTGGGAATAAGCACACTAACACTTGAAGAAGAAGAAACGTTTCCTTTTAAAGAAAAAATTAGAGAATTATTTTATTCTCAAGAAAATGAAATCAAAAGAAAATGGTTCTTTATGAAGAAAAAATCTAAACAAATTTTATGGTTTAAACGATACAAAATGTATCTTGAGAGAAGTGATGAATGTATAGATTTCTTTGAACTTATTAGAAAGTTCTATAGACTACATAAAAAAGATTATCCTAATTTTGAGGATGAAAAGGTAGTTATGACTATTAATTCTAATTATGAGAATTATGTCACAAAAAATGGAAAAGTTATTAGGAGTATTCATCCTCCTGATTCAAATCTTGTTATAAAAATTAGGAATGAGGAAGTTATTGCTACTCCCTATAGAAAAGATAATAGTAGGATTGAAGCTGTTGTGGAACAGAATAATTTCACAAATCTTAGCTTACAATCAATAGGAAAACAATTAAATAGGATTGAGCAAAATGTTTGCCAAGGTGTTTATATACAACCTACTAACAATAACAGTGTTGTTAGCACTGAGAAGGTTTTAATAAAACCTTTACCCATAGAAGCTATTGATTTAAATATCGATAAAAATACAAATAATGAATTAGTCGATGAAATTGTCAAAAGACTTAAAAGTCTTGATATTAATAAAGTTCAGATGGCTCCCCTTACTGAAGTCAACAATCCAGAAGTTGTTGATTACAGTGATTCGGATTCGGATAATTCCGAAAAAGACATTAATAATGTTGAACAAATGTTTTTAAAAGAACAAGAAAATTCTTTACAACTTAATAAAGTTGGATATAAAGGAAAACAGGTTTATAATATGCCTGGAAAGCCTTATTACCATAGGCCTACACCAGTTGATCTTCTTTTTGAAGAACAGGATAGTTATGGATATGTTTCCTTTGATGGTACATCAATAACCGGATGGAATATTGATGGTCATTCTGAATATCAGATACAAACAAAAATACATTATATGCTTATGTACGCTACAGCATCAAAATTAAAAAATAACACTGATAAAAATATTGCTATTGCAATTATTCAAGGTTTTACGGGCCAACTTAGAGGTTGGTGGGATTTTCACTTATCTAGTGAAGCAAAAAATCATATACTTAATGCAGTAAAAACAGAAGGTGAAACACAAACTCAAGTTACTGATTGTGTTAATACTTTAGTTTTTACAATTGCTAAGCATTTTATTGGTACAACCAATCTTCATTATGATAAGACTCAGGAACAGCTTATGAGCTTAAGATGTCCGAAATTATCTCATTTTAAATGGTATAAGGATGTGTTCTTTTCCAAAATCTTTTCTCGAGAGGATAGTGGACATGATTTTTGGAAAGAAAAGTTCTTATCAGGACTACCCCATATGTTTTGTGAAAGAGTTAAAACTCGAATTAAGCAAAAGAATCAAGGATTAATTCCTTACTCCATATATACTTATGGAGACCTTGTTGCAGAAATAACTGCAGAAGGAATTGCTCTGTGTAATGAAATAAAATTACATAAGCAAATTCAAAAAGAAAAATTTTTAGGAAAAGAAGTCTTAGGAGACTTTTGTGAACAAATTGGTGTCACACCTATAGGTCCTTCAGGATCTAAGGAAATTAAAAGGTTTAAAAAACCTAAAAAATATAAGAATAAGAAATATAAGGATTATGATCCTTCATACAAAAAGAAAAGATATAAAAAAACCCATAAAAGGGATGAAAATAGAAAAGAGGATAATAAGATCCATAAAATTCCAATTTGTTGGAAGTGCCATAAAGCTGGCCATTACGCTAATAAGTGTAAAATGAAAAAGAAAATAAATAGTCTTGAAATTAACGAAGACTTAAAAAAGTCATTACAAAAGCTCTTCCTTGAAGATACTGACTCCGAAAGAGAAAATAGGAAAATTTCTGTTACAGCAGAAGATGACAATAAAGAAAGTGATTCGGATAATGAATCAACAGAAAATGAAGAAAGTAATTGCGAGGGAAATTGTGATTACTATAAAGCCTTATGTAAGGCTAATGGTTTATGTGTCCTTACAAGAGAAGAAAATTTTATTCTTGATCTTATAGATAAAATCCAAGATCCCGAAGAAAAAAGAGAAATGCTCCAAAAATATTTGGACAGTTATAAGAATAAAAAACAAGAATTAAGGTTTAAAGAACCTGAACATTATAATCTTAAAGAAATTATGGATAGAATGAAGCCTTCTATAGCTTCGACTAGCAGTAAAGACATTACTGTTTCCGAATTAAAATATGAAGTAAACACTCTTAAAAAAGAGTTACAAGAAATAAAATCTAGAATTCTTATTTTAGAAACAGAAAGAGAACTTAAACCTGAAAATAATGATTCAGATGATGAAAAGATTCTTAGTGAGGAATTAAATTCCATGACATTCTTAAATATGGTTGATCGTGTTATTACACATAAATGGCATATTAAAATTACCATTGTAGTTCATAAAGAGTATTATTTCGATGCTATTGCTATGGTTGACTCAGGTGCAGATTTAAACTGCATAAATGAAGGAATAATTCCTTCAAGATATTTTGAAAAAACTACCGAAATCTTAAATGCTGCAGATGGTAGAAAATTGCATGTTAAATATAAACTGAATAATACTTCAGTTTGCAATAGAGGAGTTTGCTTAGAAATGCCATTTATAATGGTTAAAAACTTATCTCATGATGTTATTTTAATCCTTTCCTACATATGTTATACCCTATTAAAAATATTAGTGAAAAGGGTATAATGTCTGAAATAGAAGGGAGAGATATTGAGTTTAAATTTATAACTCAACCTAAAACTCATGGTATTGATGTTCTTCAAAGAACAGTAAAAAGAAAAGAAAATTTTCTTAGTTCTCTTAATCAAGAAATAGACTTTAAGAAAATAGGAGATAAGTTATCTTCTCCTATCATTCAAAAGAAAATTAATGATATAAAATCTCTAATAGAGAATACTTTATGCTCCGATATTCCCAACGCCTTTTGGGAAAGAAAGAAACATGTGGTATCCTTACCATATGAGCCCGACTTTAAAGAAAGTCTTATTCCTACTAAAGCCCGTCCTATTGCAATGGGTCCTAGGCATTTAGAAATATGTAAAAAAGAAATTGAAGAGTTATTACTCAAAAAATTAATTAGACCATCCAAAAGTCCTTGGAGTTGCCCAGCATTTTATGTTGAAAATGCAGCTGAATTAGAAAGAGGAGTACCTCGATTAGTAATCAACTATAAGCCTTTAAATAAGGTTTTAAGGTGGATTAGATATCCAATTCCTAATAAAAAGGATCTTCTTAATAGACTTTATTCTGCTAAAGTCATGTCTAAATTCGACCTAAAATCAGGGTTTTGGCAAATTCAAATTGAAGAAAAAGATCGGTATAAAACCGCTTTTACTGATGTCATTACTTGCGTCATAACGCATCACCTAAAGTCATTACTTGCGTTATGAATGGAATGTTATGCCCTTTGGATTAAAGAATGCTCCTTCTGAATTTCAGAAGATCATGAATGATATTTTTAGTCCTTATACGACTTTCATAATAGTTTACATAGATGATGTATTGATTTATTCTGAATCAATTGATCAACATTTCAAACATATTAATATATTTATTAATATAGTCAAAAGAGCTGGTCTTGTAGTCTCAGCTAAAAAGATTAAACTCTTTCAAACAGAAATTAAATTTCTTGGTCATAATATTAGACAGGGAACTATATTCCCAATTGATAGAGCGATTATATTCGCAGAAAAATTTCCCGATGAAATAAAAGATAAAAATCAATTACAAAGATTTTTGGGAAGTCTGAATTATATTTCAGAATTTTATAAAGAACTAGCACAAGATGCTAAACCTTTATTTGATAGGTTAAAGAAAACACCACCACCTTGGGATAATACTCATACCCAAGCAGTTAGAAAAATTAAAAATAGAATCAAGGAAATTCCTTGTTTAGCAATATCGCATCCTGATGCTTTTAAGATTGTTGAAACAGATGCATCAGATTTAGGTTATGGAGGAATTCTTAAACAAAGAATTAATAATAAAGAATCTTTAGTTAGATTCACTTCGGGAGTTTGGAGAGGACCTCGGGTTAATTACTCGACTGTAAAAAAGGAAGTTTTATCAATTGTCTTATGTATTCAAAAATTTGAAAGTGATCTTTTGAACAAAAAATTTCTTGTTAGAGTTGATTGTAAATCTGCAAAAGAAATTTTGCAAAAAGATGTTAAAAACATTGCTTCTAAACAGATTTTTGCTAGATGGCAAGCCATCCTTTCTATTTTTGATTTTGATATTGAGTTTATTAAAGGATCTGATAATTCTTTACCAGATTTCTTAACTCGTGAATTTTTGCAGGGTCATTATGAATAGGGGAAAAGAAGCTCAAAAGAAGCAACAGACTTATAAGTCTGCGATCACTGACAAGAATGAAAAAATTGTAAAGAAAGAAGCCTTAAAGGCTATCCCCGAAGATGAAAAACTTAGAGAAGATGCTTATAAGCTCGCTGTTAAATCCGAAAATCCTAAGGAATATATATATTTCCTTACATTCCTAGCACTACGATTTGGATATCTCCAATCGAAAGTAAATATATCAATCTTTCAGCTGAAGAAGTTATGAACTTCTATTTAAGAAATTTCACTGATCCTTATTTATATCCGAAGGATTTTTATTTCTATCAGTATATTCTTGAGTATACTGGATCAGTCAGTATTAGCCCTTTTTCAAGGAGTCAAGAGACAGTAGCTTATTCTAAAGTTACGATTCAAAAAATCCTTACCCCAGAACAATGGGATAGTGATCTTTATAGATTTAAAGAACTGATTCCAGATTCTGGCCATCCTCATAGGAAAAGAATGCACTTTAATTATTTTGATTATATCAAAGCTTGGGATTTGGCTTTTTCTTATGAAAATAAATTGAGAAAACATAGTTGGTTTTTTCAATTTAGAAACAATGAAGGAATTAAATTCCCACATTGGTTTGTTAAATGGTTTTCGGAATGGGGATTATATCCCATCATTTTTCCTCATAAAGTGAGAATTATTTTTGAAGATTTCGTCAGGGAAAATCCTACGATGAAAAACCATGCTCTTATGTTCTCCGCCTTATACCAGGTTCCTTGGATCTGTAGATGGGATGTCTTAGTCTCACGAAGAAGTGTTGAGAAATTTGAAACTTCTTTTGTTATCCCATATTTGGGGAGAAGAATTTTAATTAAATGGTGGGATAAATTCGATTTCTTCACCGAATCTGTTTTTACAGCTAAAGGTCTTATAAGCCTTGAACCAATTATTGAGAAGAAAATCGAGCCTAAAAAGGATCTTAAAGATTTGCTTCAAGAATTGCTTGCAGGATCTTCAAAGAAAGATTTGAAGAAGCAGATGAAAGCGTTGTTGGAATCCAGCTCATCATCATCGTCTGATTCTGATGGAGAAGAAGAAGATAAGATGGAAACCGACATAATGATGCAAGATTCTCAATCACAATAGTGAGAAAATTGACAAAGGTGATGCGTTATGACGCAAGTAATGACTTTAGGTCGCAAGTAATGACTTTAGGTGATGCGTTATGACGCAAGTAATGACATCAGTAAAAGCGGTTTTATACCGATCTTTTTCTTCAATTTGAATTTGCCAAAACCCTGATTTTAGGTCGAATTTAGACATGACTTTAGCAGAATAAAGTCTATTAAGAAGATCCTTTTTATTAGGAATTGGATATCTAATCCACCTTAAAACCTTATTTAAAGGCTTATAGTTGATTACTAATCGAGGTACTCCTCTTTCTAATTCAGCTGCATTTTCAACATAAAATGCTGGGCAACTCCAAGGACTTTTGGATGGTCTAATTAATTTTTTGAGTAATAACTCTTCAATTTCTTTTTTACATATTTCTAAATGCCTAGGACCCATTGCAATAGGACGGGCTTTAGTAGGAATAAGACTTTCTTTAAAGTCGGGCTCATATGGTAAGGATACCACATGTTTCTTTCTTTCCCAAAAGGCGTTGGGAATATCGGAGCATAAAGTATTCTCTATTAGAGATTTTATATCATTAATTTTCTTTTGAATGATAGGAGAAGATAACTTATCTCCTATTTTCTTAAAGTCTATTTCTTGATTAAGAGAACTAAGAAAATTTTCTTTTCTTTTTACTGTTCTTTGAAGAACATCAATACCATGAGTTTTAGGTTGAGTTATAAATTTAAACTCAATATCTCTCCCTTCTATTTCAGACATTATACCCTTTTCACTAATATTTTTAATAGGGTATAACATATGTAGGAAAGGATTTCCTAAAATAACATCATGAGATAAGTTTTTAACCATTATAAATGGCATTTCTAAGCAAACTCCTCTATTGCAAACTGAAGTATTATTCAGTTTATATTTAACATGCAATTTTCTACCATCTGCAGCATTTAAGATTTCGGTAGTTTTTTCAAAATATCTTGAAGGAATTATTCCTTCATTTATGCAGTTTAAATCTGCACCTGAGTCAACCATAGCAATAGCATCGAAATAATACTCTTTATGAACTACAATGGTAATTTTAATATGCCATTTATGTGTAATAACACGATCAACCATATTTAAGAATGTCATGGAATTTAATTCCTCACTAAGAATCTTTTCATCATCTGAATCATTATTTTCAGGTTTAAGTTCTCTTTCTGTTTCTAAAATAAGAATTCTAGATTTTATTTCTTGTAACTCTTTTTTAAGAGTGTTTACTTCATATTTTAATTCGGAAACAGTAATGTCTTTACTGCTAGTCGAAGCTATAGAAGGCTTCATTCTATCCATAATTTCTTTAAGATTATAATGTTCAGGTTCTTTAAACCTTAATTCTTGTTTTTTATTCTTATAACTGTCCAAATATTTTTGGAGCATTTCTCTTTTTTCTTCGGGATCTTGGATTTTATCTATAAGATCAAGAATAAAATTTTCTTCTCTTGTAAGGACACATAAACCATTAGCCTTACATAAGGCTTTATAGTAATCACAATTTCCCTCGCAATTACTTTCTTCATTTTCTGTTGATTCATTATCCGAATCACTTTCTTTATTGTCATCTTCTGCTGTAACAGAAATTTTCCTATTTTCTCTTTCGGAGTCAGTATCTTCAAGGAAGAGCTTTTGTAATGACTTTTTTAAGTCTTCGTTAATTTCAAGACTATTTATTTTCTTTTTCATTTTACACTTATTAGCGTAATGGCCAGCTTTATGGCACTTCCAACAAATTGGAATTTTATGGATCTTATTATCCTCTTTTCTATTTTCATCCCTTTTATGGGTTTTTTTATATCTTTTCTTTTTGTATGAAGGATCATAATCCTTATATTTCTTATTCTTATATTTTTTAGGTTTTTTAAACCTTTTAATTTCCTTAGATCCTGAAGGACCTATAGGTGTGACACCAATTTGTTCACAAAAGTCTCCTAAGACTTCTTTTCCTAAAAAATTTTCTTTTTGAATTTGCTTATGTAATTTTATTTCATTACACAGAGCAATTCCTTCTGCAGTTATTTCTGCAACAAGGTCTCCATAAGTATATATGGAGTAAGGAATTAATCCTTGATTCTTTTGCTTAATTCGAGTTTTAACTCTTTCACAAAACATATGGGGTAGTCCTGATAAGAACTTTTCTTTCCAAAAATCATGTCCACTATCCTCTCGAGAAAAGATTTTGGAAAAGAACACATCCTTATACCATTTAAAATGAGATAATTTCGGACATCTTAAGCTCATAAGCTGTTCCTGAGTCTTATCATAATGAAGATTGGTTGTACCAATAAAATGCTTAGCAATTGTAAAAACTAAAGTATTAACACAATCAGTAACTTGAGTTTGTGTTTCACCTTCTGTTTTTACTGCATTAAGTATATGATTTTTTGCTTCACTAGATAAGTGAAAATCCCACCAACCTCTAAGTTGGCCCGTAAAACCTTGAATAATTGCAATAGCAATATTTTTATCAGTGTTATTTTTTAATTTTGATGCTGTAGCGTACATAAGCATATAATGTATTTTTGTTTGTATCTGATATTCAGAATGACCATCAATATTCCATCCGGTTATTGATGTACCATCAAAGGAAACATATCCATAACTATCCTGTTCTTCAAAAAGAAGATCAACTGGTGTAGGCCTATGGTAATAAGGCTTTCCAGGCATATTATAAACCTGTTTTCCTTTATATCCAACTTTATTAAGTTGTAAAGAATTTTCTTGTTCTTTTAAAAACATTTGTTCAACATTATTAATGTCTTTTTCGGAATTATCCGAATCCGAATCACTGTAATCAACAACTTCTGGATTGTTGACTTCAGTAAGGGGAGCCATCTGAACTTTATTAATATCAAGACTTTTAAGTCTTTTGACAATTTCATCGACTAATTCATTATTTGTATTTTTATCGATATTTAAATCAATAGCTTCTATGGGTAAAGGTTTTATTAAAACCTTCTCAGTGCTAACAACACTGTTATTGTTAGTAGGTTGTATATAAACACCTTGGCAAACATTTTGCTCAATCCTATTTAATTGTTTTCCTATTGATTGTAAGCTAAGATTTGTGAAATTATTCTGTTCCACAACAGCTTCAATCCTACTATTATCTTTTCTATAGGGAGTAGCAATAACTTCCTCATTCCTAATTTTTATAACAAGATTTGAATCAGGAGGATGAATACTCCTAATAACTTTTCCATTTTTTGTGACATAATTCTCATAATTAGAATTAATAGTCATAACTACCTTTTCATCCTCAAAATTAGGATAATCTTTTTATGTAGTCTATAGAACTTTCTAATAAGTTCAAAGAAATCTATACATTCATCACTTCTCTCAAGATACATTTTGTATCGTTTAAACCATAAAATTTGTTTAGATTTTTTCTTCATAAAGAACCATTTTCTTTTGATTTCATTTTCTTGAGAATAAAATAATTCTCTAATTTTTTCTTTAAAAGGAAACGTTTCTTCTTCTTCAAGTGTTAGTGTGCTTATTCCCAAAACACTTTGATCATCATATCCCATGTCAGACATGGTAGGTGATCTATGTGAGGATTCCGGAATTTCAACCTTATATTCAGGCTGACTAACACCATCAAAAGTAGTCTTAGATCTAACACTTTGTCTTTCTAAATTAGAAAGAGGTATATATGAAGTAGATTTTCTACTTGAATAGTCTTCTCTTAAAGACTTAGACTTTAATTTAAGTCTAGTAACTCTATCTGATGAGAACCTAATTTCAACATCTCCATCAGGATATTCAATTATATCCTCTAATTTCAAGTTTTCAATTTTCTTTGGTGGATTCGCCTCTTCTAATATCCACCTTTCAGGTAATTTAACCTGATCCCAAGTAATAGTTTTTGGAACAACAGTATTGCTTTTAGCAATATCGGTGACAAATAAAGTAGTCTGATTACTTTCTGTAGGAACATTTCTTATATTAGAAAAGGTTGTATTCATAACTCTATAATATATCCTATAGATAAGGATTACATTATCAGTATTTTTCATTAAATCAAATCCTTCTGATTTAAGATCAATACATAAAGCATGCATAATATTTGGATCTTTTAAAGATACTATAAAATTAGGATAACACGAAAAATATATTGGTCCATCACAGAGTGTAGACTCAACTATTCCTAATAAGGAATCATGGAATTTATTGTGTCTTTTATCACGAACAGCAATTATTGCTGAAGTGTTTAACCCTAATCTAGAGGCAGGTTTTAAAGCAATTTGCACCATTCCTATATGTAGAAATTTATTATTTTCCCTATGGAATCTTATAAGATCTTTTGAGAATAATTGAATCAATTTATATTCCTCTGATAAAGGAATAGCTTCTTCTACTGTTTTAATAATTACATCAGTTTTCTTTATAAAACTGCCGGTACTTTTGTAGATTCTTGATGCCGAGTATTCTGGCATCTTCCATTCATTTAGACTTTTATTAAAGTCTTCAGAGATAATAATCTCTTTGTTTCTTTTTTCTTCGATTTTCCTAAGTTGCTCATTAGCATTTCTTCTAAAAGACATAACCCTTGAAAGCCTATCCATTCTTCAAATTCTGGATCACTGTCAACGATTTTACGCCAAAACTCCTACCTCTTCTGGGATTTACGGAAACAACAGGCAACGCGACTTGGGGTTTCACCAGACAGAAGAAAGAACAGGAAAACAAGAATATGATCTAATACAAGAAATACTTTTAAGCAGCAAGTATAGAAGCTTGTTTTTCGAAGATTTTTAAAGAAATTAATTCTCTTTTTAAAGAAGAATAATAATAGAATTCTTTTGTTTCTTCTGAAAGATCAGGTCTAGCAATTTGTTCTTTTAAATAAGCAATATGCTCACGATAGCATTTAATTTTTAAACAAACTTTCTTCTTATAAGAAAAGTCGTCAAGAAGAATATAATCTCTTGGAGCAGTCCAAATACCACGAATATGAATATAATTTTTCAACTTCAGAATTATCAATATTCATAAAGAATTTACCTTTAGATCTTTAAGATCTAGGACACCGTTCAGCACAACGAACCACGAACTGGACAATACTTCTGGAAAGCGAGTGAATGAGGCGATACAAAGTTTGTATGCAAACTGGAAAACTTTTATTTATACTGTATTTTAGTACACACTATTATAGTACACACTATTCCTCACCAAGATGGCTCGGATACCATTTCTGGCGGAAGCTTTACATAATAAAAGGGGAAAAATAGTTATGCCCGAAGGCTTTTACAAAGATAAGGAAATAATTTACAAGATCGGGTAGGGTTTTGGCCTCCCAATCTCCTTCGTTACTCATCCGTTTCGAACGGTTCTCATGTTCTTGTAACACTTAGGTAATGGGTAACAATAGAGGGAGGTCGAAGTCCGTACTTCTCAATCTCCTTCGTTACTCACACGTTTTGAATGGTTATCGTGCCTTTGCAACACTTATGTGATGGGTAACAATAGATGGTGGTTGAAGTCCTAACTTCTCTCCGCTCATTTTGAGCGATTTTTCCCTTGGCATCAAAATCACTGTTTCTGGCCTCCGTATCCCCTTCGTTACTCACCCGTTTTGAACGGTTCTCGTGTTCTTGTAACACTTATGTGATGGGTAACAATAAGGGGTGGTTGAATTCCGTACTTCTCCCCGCTCATTTCAAGCGATTTTTCCCAAGGCAAAATCACTGTTTTTAGCCTCCCAATCTCTTTCGGTACTCATCCGTTTGGAACAGTTGTCGTGTCCTTGTAACACTTATGTGATGTGTAACAACAGAGGGTGATCGAAGTCCGTACTTTTTTCTGCTCATTTCGAGCGATTTTGTCCCTAGGCATCATTTTCCCTTTTTTGTCCCTCCCCAATCTCCTTCGTTACACTCCCATTTTCAACGGTTCTCGTTTCCTTGTAACACTTATGTGATGGGTATCAATAGAGGGTGATCGAAGTCCGTACTTCTCTCTGCTCATTTCGAGCGATTTTGTCCTTAGGCATCATTTTCCCTATTTTTTCCCTCCACAATCTCCTTCGTTACTCACCCGTTTTCAACGGTTATCATGTCCTTGCAACACTTAGGTGATGGGTAACAATAGATGGTGGTTGAAGTCCGTACTTCTCTCCGCTCATTTTGAGCAATTTTCCCTACGCATCAAAATCACTGTTTCTGGCCTCCCTATCTCCTTCGTTACTCACCCGTTTCGAATGGTTCTCGTGTCCTTGTAACACTTTTGTGATGGGTAATAAGGGGTGGTTGAATTCCGTGCTTCTCTCCGCTCATGTCTAGCGATTTTTTCACTATGCATCGAAATTAGTGTTTCTGGCCTCCCAATCTTCTTCATTACTCATCCGTTTCAAATGATTCTCGTGTCCTTGTAACGCTTATGTGATGTGTATCAATAGGGGTTGTCGAAGTCCATACTTCTCTACGCTCATTTCGAGCGATTTTTTCCCTATGCATCGAAATTAGTGTTTTTGGCCTCCCAATCTCCTTCGTTACTCATCCGTTTCAAACGGTTCTCATGTTCTTGTAACACTTAGGTAATGGGTAACAATAGAGGGAGGTCGAAGTCCGTACTTCTCAATCTCCTTCGTTACTCACACGTTTTGAATGGTTATCGTGCCTTTGCAACACTTATGTGATGGGTAACAATAGATGGTGGTTGAAGTCCTAACTTCTCTCCGCTCATTTTGAGTGATTTTTCCCTTGGCATCAAAATCACTGTTTCTGGCCTCCGTATCCCCTTCGTTACTCACCCGTTTTGAACGGTTCTCGTGTTCTTGTAACACTTATGTGATGGGTAACAATAAGGGGTGGTTGAATTCCGTACTTCTCTCCGCTCATTTCGAGCGATTTTTCCCTAGGCATCGAAATCACTATTTTTAGCCTCCCAATCTATTTCGTTACTTATCCGTTTGGAACAGTTCTCGTGTCCTTGTAACAATTATGTGATGTGTAACAATAGAGGGTGATCGAAGTCTGTATTTCTGTCCGCTCATTTCGAGAGATTTTTTCCCTATACATCGAAATTAGTATTACTGACCTACAAATCTCCTTCATTACTCATCCGTTTCAAACGGTTCTCGTGTCCTTGTCACACTTAGGTAATGGGTAACGATAGAGGGTGGTCTAATTCTGTACTTCTCCCCGCCCATTTCGAGCGATTTTTCCCAAGGCAAAATCACTGTTTTTAGCCTCCCAATCTCTTTCGTTACTCATCCGTTTGGAACAGTTGTCGTGTCCTTGTAACACTTATGTGATGTGTAACAATAGAGGGTGATCGAAGTCCGTACTTCTCTCTGCTCATTTCGAGCGATTTTGTCCTGAGGCATCATTTTCCCTATTTTTTCCCTCCACAATCTCCTTCGTTACTCACCCGTTTTCAACGGTTATCATGTCCTTGCAACACTTAGGTGATGGGTAACAATAGATGGTGGTTGAAGTCCGTACTTCTCTCCGCTCATTTTGAGCAATTTTCCCTGCGCATCAAAATCACTGTTTCTGGCCTCCCTATCTCCTTCGTTACTCACCCGTTTCGAATGGTTCTCGAGTCCTTGTAACACTTTTGTGATGGGTAATAAGGGGTGGTTGAATTCCGTACTTCTCTCCGCTCATGTCTAGCGATTTTTTCACTATGCATCGAAAATAGTGTTTCTGGCCTCCTAATCTTCTTCGTTACTCATCCGTTTCAAATGGTTCTCGTGTCCTTGTAATACTTATGTGATGTGTATCAATAGGGGTTGTCGAAGTCCGTACTTCTCTGCGCTCATTTCGAGCGATTTTTTCCCTATGCATCGAAATTAGTGTTTTTGGCCTCCCAATCTCCTTCGTTACTCATCCGTTTCGAACGGTTCTCGTGTTCTTGTAACACTTAGGTAATGGGTAAGAATAGAGGGAGGTCGATGTCCATACTTCTCAATCTCCTTCGTTACTCACACGTTTTGAATGGTTATCGTGCCTTTGCAACACTTATGTGATGGGTAACAATAGATGGGGTTGAAGTCCATAATTCTCTCCGCTCATTTTGAGCGATTTTTCCCTAGGCATCAAAATCACTGTTTCTAGCCTCCGTATTTCCTTCATTACTCATCCATTACGAACGGTTCTCATGTCCTTGTCACACTTAGGTAATGGGTAACAATAGGGGGTGGTCGAATTCCGTACTTCTCTCCGCTCATTTCGAGCGATATTTCCCTAGGCATCGAAATCACTATTTTTTAGCCTCCCAATCTATTTCGTAACTTATCCGTTTGGAACAGTTCTCGTGTCCTTGTAATAATTATGTGATGTGTAACAATAGAGGGTGATCGAAGTCTGTATTTCTCTCTGCTCATTTTGAGCGATTTTTTCCCTATGCATCGAAATTAGTATTTCTGACCTCCCAATCTCCTTCATTACTCATCCGTTTCGAACGGTTCTCATGTCCTTGTCACACTTAGGTAATGGGTAACAATAGGGGGTGGTCGAAGTCCGTACTTCTCTCTGCTCATTTCGAGCGATTTTTCCCTAGGCATCGAAATCACTATTTTTAGCCTCCCAATCTATTTCGTTACTCATCCGTTTGGAACAGTTCTCGTGTCCTTGTAACAATTATGTGATGGGTAACAATAGAGGGTGATCGAAGTCTGTACTTCTCTCTGCTCATTTCGAGCGATTTTTTCCCTAGGCATCAAAATTAGTGTTTTTGACCACCCAATCTCCTTCGTTACATCCGTTTCAAATGGTTC
Source organism: Mentha longifolia (assembly GCA_001642375.2). Classification (NCBI taxonomy): domain Eukaryota; kingdom Viridiplantae; phylum Streptophyta; class Magnoliopsida; order Lamiales; family Lamiaceae; genus Mentha; species Mentha longifolia. Next base: position 24,725,951 of record CM038111.1, on the reverse strand, counting down.
TCATGTCCTTGTAATACTTAGGTAATGGTTAACAATAGGGGGTGGTCGAATTCCGTACGTCTCTCCACTCATTTCGAGCGATTTTTTCCCTATGCATTGAAATTAATGTTTTTGGCCTCCCAATCTCCTTCGTTACTCATCCATTTCGAACGGTTCTCGAGTCCTTGAAACACTTATGTGATGTGTATCAATAGGGGGCTGTCGAAGTCCGTACTTTTCTCCACTCATGTCGATCTATTTTTTCCCTATGTATCGAAATTAGTGTTTCTGGCCTCCCAATCTCCTTCGTTACTCATCCGTTTTGATCGGTTCTCGTGTCCTTATAATACTTATGTAATGGGTAACAATAGGGGTTGGTCAAAGTCTGTACTTCTCTCTACTCATTTCTAGCGATTTCGTCCCAAGGAATCATTTTCCCTGTTTCGTCCCTAATGAGGAGGGGTCCAGCACTGATGAATTTATTTAGTTGCTCATGTTTTATATTTTATTTGGGCTTAAAAACTTTGTATTTATTTTTATTTTAGTTTAGTCCAATTATCACAACATGTTTAGGTGATTAATTGGCCCACTTTTATTTAATTAAGGAGTCTGAAATTATCAAGCCCAAGCCTTGTTAATTTCGAAAGCTAGCTTAGGAATTAGATTAGTATTTATGTTAATTTCGTTCATACTTTGAAACAGACTTGATTGAATGCAAAACAGCTTTACGCTTTTCTCTTGTCTCACACAAACAATCGGTTCTTGGTAGAGTTTAATATTGGCGATTTCAAACTTGAATTCATCGACTCGTTCGTGATATCTCGTAGTATCCGGGTTAGTCGAGCCACGAAGATTGCTTGATAAATGCGTTTCGGATTCAAGTAGATCCGGGGTTCGTTTCGGGTAAGATTCTCAATTTGTTTCCGTTTCAATTCTTCAATTCGTGTTCTTTTCGTTTTCTCAGCCATTCTTCATCGTTCCTATATCATCAGTAATCATCCCCTTCGTTCCCATAACCATCCCATCTCAGAAAACCTTTTGTTTAATTTCAGATCCGTTTTTGAAACCCTAGTTCGACCCAAAACTGACCACCGAGCCAAATCGAAAACTACTCGTGCATTTTCCCTATTTCGTCCCTCCCCAATCTCCTTCGTTACTCTCCCATTTTCAACGGTTCTCGTGTCCTTGTAACACTCCCATTTTGAACGGTTCTCATGTCCTTGTAACACTTATGTGATGTATATCTATAGGGGGTTGTCGAAGTCCGAACTTCTCTCCGCTCATTTCGAGTGATTTTTTCCCTATGCATCGAAATTAATGTTTCTAGCTTCCCAATCTCCTTCGTTCCTCACCCGTTTTGAATGGTTATCATGTCCTTGCAACACTTATATGATGGTAACAATAGGGGGTGGTCGAAGTCTGTACTTCTCTCCACTCATTTCGAGCGATTTTGTTCCAAGGCAACGTTTTCCCTGTTTCGTCCCTCCCCAATCTCCTTCCTTACTCACCCGTATTGAATGGTTCTTGTGTCCTTGTAGCACTTCTGTGATGGGTAACAATAGAGGTGGTTGAAATCCGTACTTCTCTCTGCTCATTTCGAGCGATTTTGTCCCAAGGCATCATTTTCCCTGTTTCGTCCCTCCGCAATCTCCTTCGTTACTCACCCATTTTGAATGATTCCCGTGTCCTTGTAACACTCCCGTTTCAAATGGTTGTCGTGTCCTTGTATCACTTATGTGATGGGAAACAATAGGGGGTGGTCGAAGTCTGTACTTCTCTCCACTCATTTCGAGCGATTTTGTTCCAAGGCATCATTTTCCATGTTTCGTCTCTCCCCAATCTCTTTCGTTACTTACCCATATTGAATGGTTCTGGTGTCCTTGTAACACTTATGTGATGGGTAACAATAGGGGGTGGTCGAAGTCTGATGAGCCGAGGTCCTGCACTGATGAGTCAAACCTGGAGTGCATTGTCCGGAAGAAACTTGAAGATGAAAATGTTGTTGGGTTTAAGCAGCCCCAGTTGGTGACCTTGACCAGTGTCCAAGACTGAAGTTATGGAAGAGTCAAGTTTTGAACAAACCATTTTGGTTCGAAACTCGGGCTTATTTTTATTTAGTTGTTTTATGTTATATTTTAATTGGGCTCAGACATTGTTTTTATTTAATGAGCCCATAGTTAGTATTTGCGTTTTTGAGATTAGTAGCCCAATTGCATTCAAGGGCCTAGTTCGAATCCTAGTGAGATTAGCCCTAGTTGTATTTAAGTTTTTGGAAAACACTATTGTCGGCAGACAACTTTGAATCAGAATTCTTATCGATCGATTTGTCTCATTCGTGCTTTGGTTCACGGTTTTCTCTTGTGTTCTTGGTAGAGTTCTTGAGTTGGCATGTTTAGAACTTAAAATCAATTGTCTCGTTTGTGATATCCAGTCGTATCCGGGTTAGACAAGCCACGAAGTTTGCTCCATAGGCGCGTTTCAGATTCAAGTAGATCCGGGGCTCGTTTTCGAGTAAGTTCTTCAATTTTTTTTCTATTTTTTGTTCCATCCCACGCACCCATCTTCATCGTCTCCATCACCACCTTCTTCCAACACCAAATCAGCCCATACTTCATCCCAAACCCTAGCCCAGTCCAGATTTCCGTTCGTCAAACCATCGTTTCCGAAATTTAACCTAAATCGACCCAACATTCAGTCCCGTGCCAAATATCAAACAACTCGGAGTTGATTTGCGAATTGGCTGAAATTTGGATATGTTTTTGCTGACTTAAGTTTATACTTCGTGTTAAAATTTGAGCTTAATCGGAGTTGATTTGCTATAGTTTCTAAGCGGGTTTCAGTCTCAGATTTTTAGGGTTTATTTTGTGTTGTGTTTTGTTCTGTTTCTTGGATTGAATCAACCTTGTTCGTTGACGTGTGTTCGAGTCCTTGCTTCCGCATATTCCTTGGTCGTATCATAATTTGGCATCAGAGCCATGTCAGTTCTCGCTGGTCGTGGATCAATCCAAATTGGTGTGACATTCTAGGGGCAAAAGAGTTCGGCTAAAAAAAAAAAAAAAAAAAAAAGAAGAAAAGAAAAGAGTCGAAGCCTTAGAATTCTTGATTTTCTTGATTTGAATCTTGGTAATCTTATTTACAGCTTGTTTATCTTCTTGAGTCGTGTGTTTTCGTCATTGGGTAGAGTTGTTGTCCTTCGTCGACTATCGATTGGGGACGTCTTGTTGTATTTTTATATCATATTCTTCAGAGTCAAGATTGTCGATTTTTGGTGGCTTTGTTTTTCGGTATTCTTGTTTAATAGGGTCCGAATTTTGGGTCTCCAAGTTCTATTAGGAATTAGTTTTATTGCTTTCCTTATTTCTTTTGATTGTGGATAGTAGTTTCCTAGATTGGCTCAAATTTGTTTCTGAATTTGAATTGAAATCTAGTAACAATTTTCCATCTGAAAGTCATTCGCATCCCTTCTTGTTTTCGGCCTTCCCTACCTATTCCTTTATACCCCCAGCCCTTGATACCGAAAATCCATCCTCCTTTCTGATATAATCCATCGTCGTCGGTAGAAGTTAAAATGGACGTCTAATTTATTCTAGACCTCCAATTTTTCTCCTTAATACCATTCTGGAAGCGGAACGACGTTCTGAGCAAGACTCACCACTGCTTTGCTGTGACCTATAGGTACGGCAAGCCTAATTCCGCCGTTTATTAGTTCAAATCAGCCGTCGAACTTTTTCGGTTTTTCTGATTTTTGAAATTTTTCATTCTTTTGTCAAGCCCTCTTCTTCCTACACTCCCCATTACAGCCCTCTTTGTGGTCCCATTACTATCCGGTGATCCTCTGGAAGTCAAGTCCGAGCTCTTGACTAAAGATAAAGAGTTGACGACAGATTCTACCAAGGATTGGAGGATTAGAGACTATAGTAATTGCAAAATTGAGTGACATACACCAGTGATTTGAGTGACATACACGAGTGATTTGAGTGATATACGAGTGATTTGAGTGATCGTGAGATTGTGAGGATTTTGCTTATTTTCTTTTACGTTTGCTCATTTTGCAGGTATCATGAAATTCGGAGATCATTCCAAGAATCACGACAGCCCACCCAAGTCATCTACTACACCTCTTGAGATGTCCTCATCATCTCAACTGCCTTGGGATGCTAAGTATCACTTTACTTTGGCACAACACTTTGAGAGGCGCAACCAATTACTGGAATAGAAGATCGATGATACGTTGGATAAAGTAATGACGCAGTTCGAACGTCTCAACAATTGAGCACCATTACCTCCACCAATCAGAAATCAACCTATCCAGCAAGTTCCACCACTCAGACGACAACCTGTCCACCGAGAGATACCACGTCAGCCCCAGCCCCAGCCAGTATTTGAGCCTGATCCTGATGATCATGAAGAAGAATATGATGACTATGATGAGGAATCAGAGGCTGAAATTGAGTTTCCACAGAGGAATCAGAGACGTGACCGTCGACGTCCCAGCGCCGACACGACGATGTAGATAGCTTGTTAAATAATATCGAGACAAGCATTCCAGAATTTGAGGGGTTACATGATCCTGATGTGTACCTCAATTGGGAGAGGAAAGTCAACAAGATCTTCGATTGTTATGACTTTCCTGAGTTGAAGAAGGTTCAGCTTGCTTCTTTGGAGTTCAGAGGATATGCAGCCTCATGGTGGGAAAATCAGCAAGAGAGAAGACGCCGAGATCGATATCCACCTATAGACACTTGGCAAGAGATGAAGGACGTCATGAGAGGACGTTTCATTCCAGTACACTATGAACGAGAGCTTGAGAAGAGGTTGAACAAGATTAAACAAGGCACCCGTTCGATTGAGGAGTACCACAAGGAACTTGAGACGGCTATGAACCGGGTCGGAAAGGAAGAGACATTGGTTGCCACAATCAACCGATACATTGAGGGGATGAATCCAGACATAGCATGTGAAGTCGAGTTGAGGGACTGAAGCATTGAGACTATGATTCACTATGCTTCCATCGTCGAATGGCAGCTCAGAGAGGGACGCAGAAAACCATCCCAGTCGACACTAGCCTGGACACCGTGGACATCCACGCCGAGGACAGCTCCTACACGTCCTCAGGGCTAGTCCACACTGCCCGTTTGTCAATTTGAGCAATCTGCTCCTTCATCCAACCGCAGAACCGATTATAGCTCACCTACACAGAATCGGACCCCTCCATCTCGACCTACCCCATCTAGCCAGCCTCAGCAGAATAGTACTCTAGGAAGAGCCCGTGACGTTCAGTGTCACAAGTGCAAAGGATGGGGACACTTTCAAGCCCAGTGTCCGAATCGCAGAGTCCTCACATTACCGATCAAAATGAGTTAGAATCAGCTAGTGAAGATGAACTCGAAGATTCAGTTGAAGCAGAGGACACCGAACAGACCCCTGAACAGTCCCTTGAAGAGTCCATCGGTGTTGAAGTCAAAGATGCTAAACCGAAGCTGACTTACCCTAGTCTTGTTTCCATTCGAGCTTTGAGCCTCTTTCGAGAAGAACGGAATAATTAGCATGAAAACATCTTCTACACTCGTTGTTCGGTTCTAGACAAGACATGCTCGATGATCATAGATAGTGGAAGCGTTGTGAACGCCATCAGCCAGTATGCAGTAGGGAAACTGAACCTGATTCCACAGAAACATCCCAAGCCTTACCGTTTACAATGGTTGTCTGACCGAGGTAAAATCAAAGTTGGATATCAGGTACATGTTACATTCTCGGTTGGTAGATATACTGACACTGTTTTATGTGACGTTATCCCTATGGATGCGGCACATATTTTGCTTGGTCGTCCTTGGCAGTTTGACAGGAAAGCGATACATGATGGATTCGCCAACACTTATGCCGTAACTAAGGATGGCTGGACCACCAGATTATGGCCATTGGCGCCTAAGGATGTTGCCAAAGCCCAGAAGAGAATGCAAGAGAAGTTGAAGGAAGAGAAGGAGAAATGAGCCGAGAGTAAGCAGCCCGTCCAACCGGGGCAACCCACAACTAAGTCCCAGCGTTCTAAGGGGACCTCGCCCACTAAGGCCGCCCATGTCGTCGCCTCTTCCACTTCCGATGCAACCACCTCAGATACAATACATCGGAATATGTTCATTAGTGCCAAGGGAGTTCGGAAAGCCATGAAAACAGGTAATGCTATCGTTCTAGTTAATTTTAAGGCTCATGATACTTCTGATATTGTTGTTCCTTCTGTTTTACAGCCGTTGATGGAGGAATTCAAAGATGTTTTCCCAGAAGAGATTCTTAGTGGTCTGCTGCCAATTCGAGGAATTGAGCACCAGATCGATTTCCAGTCGGGAGCAGTCCAGACCAGCTTACCGGACCAATCCTGAAGAGACGAAGGAGATTGACCGATAGGTCAAAGAGTTGCTGGAGAAGCAGCAAATCAAAGAGAGCTTGTCACCGTGCGCAGTGCCTATCATCCTCGTACCAAAGAAGAACAACGAATGGCGCATGTGTATGGATTGCAGAGCTATCAATAAGATCACGGTAAAGTATCGTTTTCCCATTCCCAGGTTAGATGACATGTTAGATGAGTTATCTGGAGCGTCTGTTTTTTCTAAAATTGATTTGCGTTCTAGTTATTTTCAAGTTAGGATGTCTGAAGGGGATGAGTGGAAAACAGCATTTAAGACTAAGCATGGTTTGTATGAGTGGCTTGTAATGCCTTTTGGACTTACTAATGCTCCTAGTACTTTTATGTGATTGATGAATCATGTGCTGCGTGATGTTATTGGGAAGTATGTTGTTGTTTACTTTGATGATATTGTTATCTATAGTACTTGTGTTCCTGAGCATGTTAGACATCTTAGGCATGTTTTTGAGTTGTTGCGTGATGCTAAGTTGTATGCCAACCTGTCTAAGTGTTCCTTTTGCATGGATGAGGTTATTTTTCTTGGTTTTGTGGTTAGTAGTCGAGGTATAGAAGTTGATAGAGCTAAGGTGCGAGCTATTAAGGAATGGCCAACACCTAAGTCTAGTTCTGATGTTAGGTCTTTCCATGGTTTAGCTGGATTTTATCGTCGCTTTGTGCGTGATTTTTCATCTATTGTTGCACCATTGACTGAGTTGAGTAGGAAAGACAAGAAGTTTGAGTGGGGCAGCGCCCAAGAGCATGTTTTTAATCTGTTGAAGTCGAAGTTATGTAATGCTCCTTTGTTGGTTTTGCTTGATTTTTCTAAGATGTTCGAGATTGAGTGTGATGCCTCTGGTAATAGGCATTGGTGCTGTTTTGATGCAGGATAAGAAGCCGGTCGCTTATTTTAGTGAGAAGCTGAATGGAGCAGCCCTTAGGTACTCTACTTCCGATAAGGAGTTGTATGCATTGAAGAGGTCTTCGGAGACTTGGCAGCATTATCTGAGACCGAAGGAGTTCGTGATTCACACTGATCACGAATCATTGAAGCACTTGAAAGGGCAGCAGAATCTGAATTCGAGACATGCCAGATGGGTTGAATTCATTAAATCCTTCCCATATGTGATTAAGTACAAGAAAGGTGAGGAGAACGTGGTTGCTGATGCACTTTCTCGCAGGTATACCTTATTTTCTATGATGCATGCCCAGTGCTTAGGGTTAGAGAATTTGAAGAGTTTTTATGCATCTGATCCTTATTTTGGTGTTATTTTCGAGAATTATCAGTCTAGATCTATATCTATTGATTCCTTTTATATGACTGATGGATTTCTGTTTAAAGATGCAAAGGTGTGTGTTCCTACTTGTTCCATGCGAGATTTGCTTGTTTTAGAATCTCATGCAGGTGGTCTGATGGGTCATTTTGGTGTTGCTAAGACTTTGAGTTTATTGCATGAGCATTTTTATTGGCCTCGCATGAAGAGAGATGTCGAGAAAATCTGTGCTAGATGTATTACATGTAGAAAGGCTAAATCTAGTTCTAATCCATTTGGTTTGTACACTGCACTACCTGCACCCTCTGCACCTTGGATTGACATTTCTATGGATTTTATTCTTGGTTTACCTACGTCTAAGACTGGCAAGGATTCTATGTTTGTGGTTGTAGACATGTTCTCCAAAATGTCTCATTTCATTGCATGTAGACAGACTGATGATGCTGTTAATATTGTTAATCTGTTCTTTCGTGAAGTAGTTCGATTGCATGGCATGCCTAGGACTATTGTGTCTGATAGGGATTCTAAGTTTTTGGGACATTTTTGGCGTGTTCTTTGGGGAAAGTTAGGTACTAAACTTTTGTTTTCTACTGCATGTCATCCTCAGACTGATGGTTAGACTGAAGTAGTTAATAGGACTTTAGGTACTTTACTTCGTGCATTAGTGAAAAATAATTTGAAGTCTTGGGAAGAGTGCTTACCTTTTGCTGAGTTTGCTTATAACCGTGTTGTGCATTCTTCCACTAATATGTCTCCGTTTGAGGTTGTGTATGGTTTTGAGTTTGCCTATTGATCATCTTTTGAGTTTGCAAGGTTCTCGTTGAGCTGAACAGGTTCAAGAGATACATAAGAAGATCAAGGACAAGATCGAGCTTTAGGGTGTGAAAAATGCAGCCAAGGCTAATGCACATCGCAAGCAAGTGCTATTCAAACCAGGTGATAAGGTTTGGATCCACTTCAGTCCAGGGCGCTTCCCTAACTTGAGGAAGTCAAAATTGATGCCTCGAGGAGATGTACCTTTTACTGTGGTTGCTCGAGTTAATGACAATACATACCACATTGATCTTCTAGGTGAGTATAAGTGTTCCAGTACCTTTAATGTTTCTGACTTATCTCCTTTTCCTGTAGATGAATTCGATGCTGAGGAGGAGCCGAATTCGAGGACGAATTCTTTTCAGCAGGGGGGAATGATGAGCCGGGGTCCTGCACTGATGAGTCAAACCCGGAGTTGCAGCTGAGAGGTCCAATTACAAGATTGAGAGAGCCAAGAAGCTGCAAGACACCAGAGCATTGTCCGGAAGAAACTTGAAGATGAAAATGTTGTTGGACTTAAGCAGCCCCAGTTGGTGACCTTGACCAGTGTCCAAGATTGAAGTTGTGGAAGAGTCGAGTTTTGAACAAACCATTTTGGTTCGAAACTCGGGCTTATTTTTATTTAGTTGTTTTATGTTGTATTTTAATTGGGCTCAGACTTTATTTTTATTTAATGAGCCCATAGTTAGTATTTGCATTTTTGAGATTAGTAGCCCAATTGCATTCAAGGGCCTAGTTCGAATCCTAGTGAGATTAGCCCTAGTTGTATTTAAGTTTTTGGAAAACATTATTGTCGGCAGACAACTTTGAATCAGAATTTTTATCGATCGATTTGTCTCATTCGTGCTTTGGTTCACGATTTTCTCTTGTTTTCTTGGTAGAGTTCTTGAGTTGGCATCTTTAGAACTTGAAATCAATTGTCTCGTTCATGATATCCAGTCGTATCCGGGTTAGACAAGCCACGAAGTTTACTCCATAGGCGCGTTTCAGATTCAAGTAGATCCGGGGTTCGTTTTCGAGTAAGTTCTTCAATTTGTTTTTCTGTTTTCTATTCCATCCCACGCACCCATCTTCATCATCTCCATCACCACCTTCTTCCAACACCAAATCAAACCATACTTCATCCCAAACCCTCGCCCAGTTCCGTTCGTCAAACCATCGTTTCCGAAATTTAACCTAAATCGACCCAACAATCAGTCCCGTGCCAAATATCAAACTACTCTTGAGAATTGTCTGAATTTTGGATATGTTGTTGCTGACTTCAGTTTATAATTCGTGTTAAAATTTAAGCGTAATCGGAGTTGATTTGCTATAGTTTCTAAGCGGTTTCAGTCTCGGATTTTTAGGGTTTATTTTGTGTTGTGTTTTGTTCTGTTTCTTGGATTGAATCAACCTTGTTCATTGACGTGTGTTCAAGTCCTTGCTTCCGCGTATTCCTTGATCGTATCAAAGTCCGTACTTCTCTCTCCTTATTTCGAGCAATTTTTCTCCAGGCATCGAAATCACTGTTTCTGGCCTCCCAATCTCTTTCATTACTCATCCATTTGGAAGAGTTCTCGTGCCCTTGTGACACTTACGTGATGTGTAACAATAGAGGGTGATTGAAGTCCGTACTTTACTCTACTCATTTCGAGCGATTTTGCCCCAAGGCATCGTATTCCCTGTTTTGTCCCTCCCCCATCTCCTTCGTTACTCACCCGTTTCGAATGGTTCTCATGACATTGAAACATTTATGTAATGGATTAGGGGGTGGTCAAAGTCCGTACTTCTCTCTGCTCATTTCAAGCGATTTTGTCACAAGGCATCATTTTCCCTATTTCGTCCCTCCCCAATCTCCTTCGTTACTTTCCCATTTTGAACGGTTCTTATGTCCTTGTAACACTTATGTGATGGGAAACAATAGGGGGTGGTCGAAGTTTGTACTTCTCTCCGCTCATTTCGAGCGATTTTATTCCAAGGCATCGTTTTCCCTGTTTCGTCCCTCCCCAATCTCCTTCGTTACTCACCCGTTTTGAATGGTTCTCGTGTCCTTGTAACACTTATGTGATGGGTAACAATAGGGGGTGGTCAAAGTCCGTACTTCTCTCCACTCATTTCGAGCGATTTTTCCCTAGGCATCGAAATCACTGTTTCTGGCCTCCCAATCTCCTTCGTTACTCACCTGTTTTGAACGGTTATCGTGTCCTTGTAAACTTATGTGATGGGAAACAACAGGGGGTGGTCAAAGTCCATACTTCTATCTCCTCATTTCGAGCGATTTTGTCCCAAGGCATTATTTTCCCTGTTTCGTCCCACCCCAATCTGCTTCGTTACTCTCCCATTTTTGAATAGTTCTCATATCGATAACCCACTTATGTAATGTGTAACAATAGGGGGTGGTCGAAGTCCGTACTTCTCTCCGCTCATGTCAAGCGATTTTTTCCCTATGCATCGAAATTAGTATTTCTGGCCTCCCAATCTTCTTCGTTACTCATCGATTTCAAACGGTTCTCGTGTCCTTGTAACACTTATGTGATGAGTAACAATAAAGGGTGTCCGAATTCCGTACTTCTCTCCGCTCATTTTGAGTGATTTTTCCATAGGCATCGAAATCACTATTTTTAGCCTCCCAATATCTTTCGTTACTCATCCATTTGGAATAGTTCTCGTGTCCTTATAACACTTATGTGATGTGTAACAATGGAGGGTGATCGAAGTCCGTACTTTTCTCTGCTCATTTCTAGCGATTTTTTCCTTAAGCATCGAAATCACTATTTTTAGCCTCCCAATCTCCTTCGTTACTCTCCTATTTTGAACGGTTATCGTGTCCCTGTAACACTTATGTGATGGGAAACAATAGGGGGTGGTCGAAGTCCATACTTCTCTCTCCTCATTTCGAGCGATTTTGTTCCATGGCATCATTTTCCCTGTTTCGTCCCACCCCAATCTCCTTCGTTACTCTCCCATTTCGAACAGTTCTCATATCGTTGACCCACTTATATAATGGGTAACAATAGGGGGTGGCTGAAGTCCGTACTTCTCTCTGCTCATGTTAAGCGATTTTTTCCCTATGCATCAAAATTAGTGTTTCTGGCCTCCCAATCTCCTTCGTTACTCATCAATTTCGAACGGTTCTCATGTTCTTGTAACACTTATGTGATGGGTAACAATAGGGGGTGCTCGAATTCCGTACTTCTCTCCGTTCATTTCGAGCAATTTTTCCCTAGGCATCGAAATCACTATTTTTAGCCTCCCATCTCTTTCATTACTCATTCGTCTGGAACAGTTCTCATGTCCTTGTAACTCTTGTATGATGTGTAACAATAGAGGGCGATCGAAGTCCGTACTTTTCTCTGCTCATTTCGAGCGATTTTGTCCCTAGGCATCGTTTTCCCGGTTTCGTCCCTCCCTAATCTCCTTCGTTACTCACCGGTTTTAAATGGTTCTCGTGTCCTTATAACATTTATGTGATGAGTAAAAATAGGGGGTGGTCGAAGTCCATACTTCTCTCCACTCATTTCGAGCGATTTTTCCCTAGGCATCGAAATCACTGTTTCTGGCCTCCCAATCTCCTTCGTTACTCACCTGTTTCGAACAGTTATCGTGTCCTTGTAACACTTATGTGATGGGAAACAACAGGGGGTGGTCGAAGTCCATACTTCTATCTCCTCATTTCGAGCGATTTTGTCCCAAGGCATCATTTTCCCTGTTTCGTCCCACCCCAATCTCCTTCGTTACTCTCCCATTTTCGAATAGTTCTCTTATCGATAACCCACTTATGTAATGCGTAACAATAGGGGGTGGTCGAAGTCCGTACTTCTCTCCGCTCATGTCAAGTGATTTTTTCCCTATGCATCGAACTTAGTGTCTCTGGCCTCCCAATCTTCTTCGTTACACATCAATTTCAAACGGTTCTCGTGTCCTTGTAATACTTATGTAATGGGTAACAATAAAGGGTGTTCGAATTCCGTACTTCTCTCCGCTCATTTCGAGCGATTTTTCCCTAGGCATCGAAATCACTAGTTTCATAGCCTCCCAATCTCTTTCGTTACACATCCATTTGGAACAGTTCTCGTGTCCTTATAACACTTATGTGATGTATAACAATAGAGGGTGATCGAAGTCCGTACTTTTCTCTCCTCATTTCGAGCGATTTTGTCCCTAGGTATCATTTTCCCTGTTTCGTCCCTCCCCAATCTCCTTCGTTACTCTCCCGTTTTCAACGGTTCTCGTGTCCTTGTAACACTTATGTGACGGGTATCAATAGAGGGTGATCGAAGTCCGTAATTCTCCATGCTCATTTCGAGCGATTTTGTTCCTAGGCATCGTTTTCCCTTTTTCGTCCCTTTCCAATCTCCTTCATTACTCTCCCATTTTAAACGGTTCTCATGTCGTTGAAACACTTATGTAATGGGTAACAATAGGGGGGGTGGTCGAAGTCCGTACTTCTCTCAGCTCATGTCGAGCGATTTTTACCCTATGCATCGAAATTAGTGTTTCTGGCCTCCCAACCTTCTTCGTTACTCATCCATTTTAAACAGTTCTTGTGTCCTTGTAACACTTATGTGATGTGTTTCAACAAGGGGTTGTCGAAGTCCGTACTTCTCTCCGCTCATTTTGAGCGATTTTTTCCCTATGCATCGAAATTAGTGTTTTTGGCCTCCCAATCTCCTTCGTTACTCATCCGTTTTGAACGGTTCTCAAGTCCTTGTAACACTTAGGTAATGGGTAACTATAGCGGTGGTCGAAGTCCGTACTTCTCTCTGCTCATTTCGAGCGATTTTGTCCCAAGGCATCATTTTCCCTATTTTGTCCCTCCGCTCCTTCGTTACTCACCCGTTTTGAACGGTTATCATGTCCTTGCAACACTTAGGTGATGGGTAACAATAGATGGTGGTCGAAGTCCGTATTTCTCTCTGCTCATTTCGAGCAATTTTGTCCCAAGGCATCATTTTCCCTGTTTTGTCCCTCCGCAATCTCCTTCGTTACTCACCCGTTTTGAACGGTTATCATGTCCTTGCAACACTTAGGTGATGGGTAACAATAGATGGTGGTTGAAGTCCGTACTTCTCTCCGCTCATTTTGAGCGATTTTTCCCTAGGCATCAAAATCACTGTTTCTGGCCTCCCTATCTCCTTCGTTACTCACCCATTTCGAATGGTTCTCGTGTCCTTGTAACACTTTTGTGATGGGTTACAATAAGGGGTGGTTGAATTCCGTACTTCTCTCCGCTCATGTCTAGCGATTTTTTCCCTATGCATCGAAATTAGTGTTTTTAGCCTCTCAATCTTCTTCGTTACTAATCCATTTCAAACGGTTCCCGTGTCCTTGTAACGCTTATGTGATGTGTATCAATAGGGGGTTGTCGAAGTCCGTACTTCTCTCTTCTCATTTCGAGCGATTTTGTCCCAAGGTATCATTTTCCCTATTTCGTCCCTTCGCAATCTCCTTTACTCACCCGTTCGTATGATTCTCATGTCCTTGTAAGTAACACTCCCGTTTCGAACGGTTCTCGTGTCCTTCTTACACTTATGTGATGTGTATCAATAGGGGGTTGTCGAAGTTACAACTTCGGGTTATGAAGAACATATCCAAAATTCAGCAAAAACGCACGAGTAGTTTTCGATTTGGCACGGTGGTTATTTTCGGGACAGTTTTAGGGTTCAAAAACAGATCTAGAATTAATCTAAGGGTTTCTGGGATTGGATGGTAATACGAATGATGGGTAATGGATATTTGTGATATATGAAAGATGAGGAATGGCTGGGAACGAAAATCAAACAAAGGTTTAACAAAATTCGAAATTAAAAGGATGAAAATTACCAGAATCGAACCCCGAATCTACAAGGATCCGAAATCTGATTATCAAGCAATCTTCATGGCTCGACTAACCCGGATACTACGAGATATCACGAACAAGTCGATTGAATTCAAGTTTGAAGTCGCCAACAATCAAACTCTACCAAGAACCGATTTGTTTGTGTGAGACAAGAATATAGCGTAAAGCTGTTTTGCATTCAATCAAGTCTGTGAATAGTAACTGCGAAAATAACATAAATACTAGACTAATTCCTAAGCTAGGTTTCGAAATTAACAAGGCTTGGCCCTGATCATTTCAGACTCCTTAATTAAATGTAACTGGGCCAATTAATCACCTAAACATGTTGTGATAATTGGGCTACTAATTAACAATGTAATAAAATTAAAACATAGTAAAATTTTTGAAAATTCACAAAGTCCAACAAATGAATTGGGCTTCCATTCTTGTCGATTTTATTCGACCCTTTATGCTTCTCCATCATCAATCTTCAATACTTGAGAAGTTCACCAACTTGTATCGATTTGATCCAACTCCATCATTCTCCAATTTGTTTTGAAGGTAGCATTGCAAATATCCTTGCAGCTTCTTAGCTTTTGATCTCGTCACTGGTCCTCCAAGCTGCAAGTCCCGATTGAGTTCCTCAATGCTAGGTCCCGTCTCATCATTCCCCCCTGCTGAAAAGAATTCATCCTCGAATTCAAGTCCTCATCAACATCTCGATCATCTGCAGAAAATGTGATGTAGTCCGGAGATCGTGGATTTCAATTCATGGGCCAAGGATTGAAGATGATATGGGCTGAAGAGTGAAGACAATATTTAATTGTTTACTTAGTTGATTATTTGTATAATTTTCGGTTTTATTTAGTGCTCTAGTTGGTAGGGTTATTTTAAGCTTTAGTTTGGTGATTTTATTCCTATTTTGACTAGGATTTGATTTGATATCTTTTAGGATAAGTTTTTAACTAGTTTCCTTGTGGGATTAGAACTCTTTGAAGCCTATAAATATGGCTCTTAGATAGGTGACGAAAATTGAACATTATTGATTAATAAAAATTGAGTTTATTTCTCTTTTGAGAATTATCTTTGAGTTTCTTTGGTGTGACCAAGAAATTCCTTATCGACGAATCAACGAGTCAATCATCCCTCGTTCGTGTGTCATTCATCGTCCCCGAGTTGCTTAGGTATAGGGAGCTTCGTCTCGTCTATATTACTTCTTGGATTCGATCTAGGAGGTTTTGGGATTTTCCATCGGTATCTTTTGAGTCTTCCGCGTGCGTGTTGAATTACGGATCTGCCAAGGTTCGTATCATTTGGTACCAGAGCCTAGGTTGCGTTATCCAGGTTAATCGTTCTTTTTTCCGTGTGTTTCTTGTTCAGATTCGTTCTCGTTTGTGTCAACTAAAAAAATTAAAAAAAAAGAAAAGAAAAAGAAAACTGTGCCATCCAGTTTCGTTGAAATTTTGTGATTTATCAGTTCATGTTTAATTGAGTCGTTGTTTCTTGAGTCATTCGTTTGTGTCTTCAGCGTAAAAAAAGAAGAAAAAAAAAATAAAAAAATTAATAATAATTCAGATTCGTCTTTCTCTTTAGGTTTGTCGTTTGGCGATTCTTCTCGTTTAATTCGTTTAGTGTTTGATCAAGTTCTATAATTTTTGTTGCTTTCCTTCAGCCTAGTAATCCGTGTTTATTAAAAAAAAAAAAAAAAAAAAAACATTTGATTTGTTCATGCAAGTAGGGTCGTGCGTGTGAGTGGATTGGTGAGATTGGGGAAATTTTATATTTGTTCTTCATGTTTATTATTGATAGTGGAATCATCATGTTTCATTGTCATAATTGAGGTAGTCAACTTCAGATTGTGTTCGTGATATTCTTATCGGATGCGTGTTTAGGTGTTGCTACTGATAATTGGTTGCACCTAATCCGGCACGTTCGACACCTTAGACGTCAATTAGGTTCCCATTCGTGTTCTTGTTTCAACATTCTCTATTTTTGTGCTTTTTGAGTCGTCGATTGGAGTTATTTTTTTTTTTGAGAGATTTTGAGTGGTAAAAGGCAAGAGAGTGTGAGACTAAAATAGGGTAAAAGCCATATATCATTGAGTGATACACGAGTGCTTGTGAGGTGGTGAGGATCCTGTTTTAGCTAACATTTTCGTTTTTGTAAATAAAAAATAAAAAATAAAAATAAAAATAAAAAGAAAAGAAAAGAAAAAAATTATTGTTTTGCAGGTATGTCGGTGTTTGGAGGTAGAGGAAGTCGAGGAATTAATCGGCGAAATCATTTTGAGTCAGAATATGATGAGTATGGAGAAGATTGGGAGAATGGAGGTGAAGAGGAAGAGTATTGGCATAGAGGAGGTCTAAGAGGCAGAGAAGATAGCAATTCGAGACATATCAAGATGAAGATTCCTTCTTTTCAAGGGAAATATGATCCTGATTTGTATATTAAATGGGAGAGAAAGGTGGAGCTCGTGTTTGATTGCCATAATTATTCTGAGTTCATGAAAGTGAAGCTGGCAGCCAATGAGTTTTCGGGCAATGCTCTAAGTTGGTGGGATCAGTTTGTGAAGAGTAGAAGAAGGTACGGAGAGCAACCTATCCAAACTTGGAAAGAGATGAAGGCGGTGATGAGGAAGCGTTATGCGCCGTCGCATTACTATCCTGTGATTAAGACCGATTGGAGGCGACCTCAAGCTGCTAATGTTTCATATTCAAAGAGAAGTTGTTGGGAGGAAGAAGAGCAGCCGAAGGTGTATACACGTACATATGTGAAGCCAAGGTCAGAATGTACGAGTTTCTCTAAACCAATTCGTGATCGTGCTGGAGTTGTGACCAAAGATGAGATAGAAGATTCAAAACTGAAGATCTTGGAAATATTGAAAGAACTGTGTCAAGTGGTGGAAGTAATCAAAGCACCTCCTGCGGTTACTTTAATTGATGATGGAGTTCCGAGTGTGGAGAATCAAGTGGATGATGAAGAACAGCGAGAGAACATCATGCATATCGAGGATACTGTATTGCTTGTTCCTTTTACTCCATTGGTTGTTGAGAAACAAATTTGTGAGGATCAGGTGCAATTGCAAAAGGAGACGGAGATGGTGAAGCCTAAGGAGGAGAAAGTAGAGATAAAGGAGAATGAGTTGATGCATCAGTCTCTACTTGATCGGAGTGATGATTTGGAGTGGGTCGATAAGGAGGAGAAGTTCGTGGAGGCAAAGTTTTGCAAGAGGAAAGTTTTGTCCACCAATGATCATGATCATCTATCTTCTTCTTTTAATTCTATCTTGCAGGAATTCGATGATGTTTCGTCAAAAGATGCATTTGACGGTTTATTATCCATTCAAGGGAGCGAACATCAGATCGAGTTCAAGGAGATAAAGAAGTTGGAGGAATTTGAAGAGAATAAGCAAAATTTCTTTCCTTTTGTTGTGGGAGACGAGCAGGATTTGAGGACAAATCCTCTTCAAGAGGAGGGGAATGATGTAGTCCGGAGATCGTGGATTTCAATTCATGGGCCAAGGATTGAAGATGATATGGGCTGAAGAGTGAAGACAATATTTAATTGCTTACTTAGTTGATTATTTGTATAATTTTCATTTTTATTTAGTGCTCTAGTTGGTAGGGTTATTTTAAGCTTTAGTTTGGTGATTTTATTCCTATTTTGACTAGGATTTGATTTGATATCTTTTAGGATAAGTTTTTAACTAGTTTCCTTGTGGGATTAGAACTCTTTGAAGCCTATAAATATGGCTCTTAGATAGGTGACGAAAATTGAACATTATTGATTAATAAAAATTGAGTTTATTTCTCTTTTGAGAATTATCTTTGAGTTTCTTTGGTGTGACCAAGAAATTCCTTATCGACGAATCGACGAGTCAATCATCCCTCGTTCGTGTGTCATTCATCGTCCCCGAGTTACTTAGACAATACCAGTTGGGGTATAGGGAGCTTCGTCTCGTCTATATTACTTCTTGGATTCGATCTAGGAGGTTTTGGGATTTTCCATCGGTATCTTTTGAGTCTTCCGCGTGCGTGTTGAATTACGGATCTGCCAAGGTTCGTATCAAAATGGAGACAAATCAGCCACATTAAAAGTGGAAGAACACTTATACTCACCAGGAAGATCAATGCGATATGCATTGTCATTGACTCGGGCAACTATAGTAAACGGCCCATCTCCTCGAGGCATCAATTTCGACTTCCTCAAGTTAGGGAAGCGCCCTGGACTGAAGTGGATCCAAACCTTATCGCCTGGTTTGAATAGCACTTGCTTGCGATGTGAAAAATGCAGCCAAGAGATGATCAATAGACAAAGGAATAAGATCTGTAGGAGTAAGAGGATTAAAACTATACACAACCTCGAATGGAGACATATTAGTGGAAGAATGTACAACACGGTTATAGGCAAACTCAGCAAAAGGTAAGCACTCTTCCCAAGACTTAATATTATTTTTCACTAATGCACGAAGTAAAGTACCTAAGTCATATTAACTACTTCAGTCTGACCATCAGTCTGAGGATGACATGCAGTAGAAAATAAAAGTTTAGTACCTAACTTTCCCAAAGAACACGCCAAAAATGTCCCAAAAACTTAGAATCCCTATCAGACACAATAGTCCTAGGCATACCATGCAGTCTAACTACTTCACGAAAGAACAAATTAGCAATATTAACAGCATCATCAGTCTGTCTACATGCAATGAAATGAGACATTTTGGAGAACCTGTCCACAACCACAAACATAGAATCCTTGCCAGTCTTAGACCTAGGCAAATCAAGAACAAAATCCATAGAAATGTCAATCCAAGGTGCAGAGGGTGCAGGTAGTGGAGTGTACAAACCAAATGGATTAGAACTAGATTTAGCCTTTCTACATGTAATACATCTAGCACAGATTCTCTCGACATCTCTCTTCATGCGAGGCCAATAAAAGTGCTCATGCAATAAACTCAAAGTCTTAGCAACACCAAAATGACCCATCAGACCACCTGCATGAGACTCTAAAACAAGCAAATCTCGCATGGAACAAGTAGGAACACACAACTTTGCATCTTTAAACAGAAATCCATCAATCACATAAAAGGAGTCAACAGATGTAGATCTAGACTGACAATTCTCGAAAATAACACCAAAATAAGGATCAGATGCATAAAAACTCTTCAGATTCTCTAACCCTAAGCACTGGGCATGCATCACAGAAAATAAGGTATACCTGCGAGAAAGTGCGTCAGCAACCACGTTCTCCTCACCTTTCTTGTACATAATCACATATGGGAAGGATTCAATGAATTCAACCCATCTGGCATGTCTCGAATTCCGATTCTGCTGCCCTTTCAAGTGCTTCAATGATTCGTGATCAGTGTGAATCACGAACTCCTTTGGTCTCAGATAATGTTGCCAAGTCTCCAGGACTCTTCAATGCATACAACTCCTTATCGTACATAGAGTACCTAAGGGCTGCTCCATTCAGCTTCTCACTAAATAGGCGACCGGCTTCTTATCCTGCATCAAAACAGCACCAATGCCTATACCAGAGGCATCACACTCAATCTCGATCATCTTAGAAAAATCAGGCAAAACCAACAAAGGAGCATTACATAATTTCGACTTCAACAGATTAAAAGCATGCTCTTGGGCTTTGCCCCACTCAAACTTCTTATCTTTCATACTCAACTCAGTCAATGGTGCAGCAATAGATGAAAAATCACGCACAAAGCGACGATAAAATCCAGCTAAACCATGGAAAGACCTAACATCAGAACTAGACTTAGGTGTTGGCCATTCCTCAATAGCTCGCACCTTAGCTCTATCAACTTCTATACCTCGACTACTAACCACAAAACCAAGAAAAATAACCTCATCCATGCAAAATGAACACTTAGACAGGTTGGCATACAACTTAGCATCACGCAACAACTCAAAAACATGCCTAAGATGCCTAACATGCTCAGGAACACAATTACTATAGATAAGGATATCATCAAAGTAAACAAAAACATATTTCCCAATAACATCACGCAGCACATGATTCATCAATCGCATAAAAGTACTAGGAGCATTAGTAAGTTCAAAAGGCATTACAAGCCACTCATACAAACCATGCTTAGTCTTAAATGTTGTTTTCTACTCATCCACTTCAGACATCCTAACTTGAAAATAACCAAAATGCAAATCAATTTTAGAAAAGACAGACGCTCCAAATAACTCATCTACATATCATCTAACCTGGGAATAGGAAAATGATACTTTACCGTGATCTTATTGATAGCTCTGCAATCCATACACATGAACCATTCGTTGTTCTTCTTTGGTACGAGGATGACTAGAACGGCGCACGTGGACATACTCTCTCGAATCTGCTTCTTTTCAAGCAACTCCATGACTTGACGATCTATCTCCTTCGTTTCTTCAGGGCTGGTCTGGTAAGCTGGTCGGTTAGGAAGGACTGCACCCGGCTGAAGTCGATCTGATGCTCAATTCCTCGAATTGCGGCAGACCACTAGGAATCTGTCTGGGAAAACATCTTTGAATTCCTCCATCAACGGCTTGCAAAACAGAAGGAATAACAATATCAGAAGTATCATGAGCCTTTAAAATTAACTAGAACGATAGCATTACCTGCTTTAACGGCTCTCCGAACTCCCTTGGCACTAATGAACATATTCCGATGTATTGTATCTGAGCTGGTTGCAT
>CM038111.1:24638967-24704896 GCA_001642375.2 Mentha longifolia | reverse complement strand
TCGTGTCTGACGTTGTTCGATTCTTAGCTTCCGCGTATTGTGATTGCATCAGTAAAGTATCGATATCCCATCCCTAGATTAGATGATATGCTTGATGAACTGCATGGCTCTTGTGTGTTTTCCAAGATTGATTGGCATAGTGGATATCATCAGATTAGGATTAAAGAAGGAGATGAATGAAAAACTGCTTTTAAGACAAAACTTGGTTTGTATGAGTGGTTGGTTATGCCTTTTGGTTTAACTAATGCTCCTAGTACGTTTATGCGTCTTATGAATCATGTTTTGCGTGCTTATATTGGCAGATTTGTTGTTGTCTACTTTGATGATATCCTACTTTGCGTTAGAGGTTGTTTGCTAACCTAAAGAAGTGCATATTTTGTACGGACAAGCTTGTGTTTCTTGGTTTTGTTGTTAGTGCACAGGGTGTACAGGTTGATGAAGAGAAGATACGAGCTATCCAAGAGTGGCCGAGTCCGAAGAGCATTGGAGGTGTTAGAAGTTTTCATGGACTGGATAGCTTCTATAGACGATTCGTGCCACATTTCAGCAGTGTTGCAGCACCATTGACAGAAGTGATAAAAAAGAATGTGGAGTTTCATTCGGGAGAAGAGCAACAAAAGGCATTTCAGCTATTGAAGTACAAGTTGACGCACGCCCCGGTATTATCTCTTCCTAACTTTTCTAAATCCTTTGAGATTGAATGTGATGCTTCTGGTATTGGAATTGGTGCAATTTTGATGCAAGAGGGGTGGCCTGTTGCATACTTCAGCGAGAAGCTAAGTGGACCGACGTTGAGCTATCCAACGTATGATAAGGAACTGTATGCTTTGGTGAGGGCCTTGAAAACGTGGCAGTACTACTTGTGGGCCAAGGAGTTCGTCATTCACACCGATCATGAGTCAATTAAGCACTTGAAGGGGCAGCACAAGCTGAACAAGAGGCATGCTAGGTGGATGGAGTTCATTGAGACGTTTCTATACGTCATCAAGTATAAGCAAGGTAAAGAGAATGTGGTGGCTGATGCACTTTCTCGGAGGTATGCATTGATTTCTACTCTAGATGCTAAGTTGCTTGGCTTTAAGTGTATCAAGAGTCTTTATGTGAGTGATGATGATTTTCGTGAGATTTATCGAGCATAAGAGAAATCTGCTAGTGGAGAGTATTTTAGACATGATGATTACCTGTTTAGGAAGAATAAGTTGTGTGTTCCTAAATGCTCTTGACGTGAATTGCTTTTTCTCAAATCTCATGGTGGGGGTTTAATGGGACATTTTGGCATTGCTAAGACCTTAGCTGTTTTGCATGAACATTTCTTTTGGCCTCATATGAAACGTGATGTTGAGAGAATTTGTGGTAGATGTGTTACATGTAAGCAAGCTAAGTCTAAAGTGAGTTCCCATGGATTTTATACACCATTGTCTATTCCTAATGCACCTTGGATTGATGTTTCTATGGATTTTGTGTTAGGATTGCCTAGGAGTAAGCGTGGTCGAGATTCCATCTTTGTGGTTGTTGATAGATTTTCCAAGATGACACATTTCATTCCATGTCATAAATCTGATGATGGAGGACATGTGGCTGACTTGTTCTTTTGAGAGGTCGTTAGATTGCATGACATGCCTAGCACTATTGTTTCTGATAGGGATTCTAAGTTCTTGAGCTACTTTTGGAAGACTTTGTGGGGAAAATTGGGTACTAAACTCTTGTTTTCTACTACTTGTCATCCACAAACTAATGGTCAAACTGAAGTAGTTAATAGGATTTTGTCTACTTTACTTAGGGCTATCATTAAAAAGAACATTAAGTCTTGGGAAGAGTGTTTGCCTAATGTTGAGTTTGCTTATAATAGATCTGTTCATTCTGCTACTCAGTTTTCACCTTTTGAGATTGTCTATGGCTTTAATCCTTCAACTCCATTAGATTTATCTCCTTTACCTGAGCATGAGCATACTGATCCTGATGGCCGAAAAAAGGGCTGATTTTGTGAAATAGATCCATGAGAAGGCAAGGATGAACATTGAGTGGCGAACATAGCAGTACGCCAAACAAGCCAACAAAGGGCATCGACAAGTTGTGTTTGAACCCGGTGATTGGGTATGGCTGCATATGCGCAAGGAAACGTTTCCGTTACAAAGGCGTTCGAAGTTGCTACCTCGAGGCGATGGACCTTTTCAAGTGTTGGAGCGCATTAATGACAATGCCTACAAATTGGACGTGCCCGGTGAGTATAATGTTAGTGCTAATGACTTAAGTCATTTTGATGTAGGTGACGACTTGGATTTGAGGACAAATCCTCTTCAAGAGGAGGGGAATGATGGAGTCCAAGGATCGTTGCTAAGAAGTTCAAGGAAGATTTACATGGATTGATTCAAGAAGTATGGGCTCAAGAGGTGATGACGAAGCCCATTGGAGATGGCGGATCAGACAACCCTCAATTTATCAAGTGTAATTGGGCTGAAGATTAAAGACTTAGTATTATTTTTATTATTTTCGTCACTCATTGTTAAGCCCATGTATTTGTGCCTTAAAAGGCTTTATTTTCGGGCTTTGTTTTGTTAGTTAGTGGGTTTGACCCGTACTTTGACTATGGGCCAGTTATTTCTTACTTGGGCTAGGATTAGATGGGTTTAGTAGCACTATATAAGTGGAACAAATGTGATGGCCGAATTTTATCTTTGATCAATAATAATTTTAGTGAGTTTTCTTTCTCTCTTCCAGAGTTCTTCGAATTCCTCTTGTTTATTCCAAGAGAAATTCTTATCCGGCGAATCAAGCAAGTTCACCACCCTTGTTTGTGTGTCATTCATCGCCTCCGTGTGACTTCAGCAATCGTCCCTCTGGGGTATAGGGATTCGATTTTGCCTATATCATTTAGGGGGTTCGTCGGTATTGGGTCTCATCAGTTCGAGTATCTCCTCCGAGTGCATGAGTTTTACGGATCTACGAAGGTTCATATCAGAGAAGTATGGACTTCGACCACCTCCTATTGTTACCTAATACATAAGTGTTTCAAGGACACCAGAACAGTTCGAAACGGGTGAGTAACGAAGGAGATTAGGGAGAGACGAAACATGGAAAACGATGCCTTGGTACAAAATCGCTCAAAATAAGCGGAGAGAAGTATGGACTTTGGCCACCCCCTATTGTTATCCATTACATAAATGTTTCAAGGACACGAGAACCATTCGAAATGGGTGAGTAACGATGGAGATTGGGGAGGGACAAAACTAGGAAAACGATGCCGAGGGACAAAATCGCTCGAAATGAGCAGAGAAAAGTACGGACTTCGATCGCCCTCTGTTGTTATACATCATATAAGAGTTACAAGGACACGAGAACTGTTCCAAACAGATGAGTAACGAAAGAGATTGGGAGGCTAAAAACAGTGATTTCGATGCCTAGGGAAAAATTGCTCGAAATGAGCAGAGAGAAGTACGGAATTCGACCACCCCCTATTGTTACCCATCACATAAGTGTTACAAGGACATGAGAACCATTCAAAATGGGTGAGTAACGAAGGAGATTGGGGAGGGACGAAATAGGGAAAATGATGCCTTGGAACAAAATCGCTCGAAATGAGCGGAGATGATGCAGCCGTGGATCGAGGATTTTAGCTCGTGGGCTAAGGATTGAAGATGACATGGGCTGAAGATGGAAGAAGTTTAATTTTCGTTTTTATTATTAGCCCAAGACTTTATTATGTTATTTTTATTATTTTAGGATTTTATGGGCTTATTTATTTAGCAGTTTAGCCTACTTTAGTGATGGGCTTTTTATTTTAATTATTTCCTACTTAGACTAGGTTTTATTTTCAGCCTATATATATGGCATTATGTTGGACGAAAATTGGTAGATTATTATTGATATTGAAAAATCGTTTCTTCTCTTTAAGAGATTATTTCGAGTTCTTCTTGTGTGCAAGTTGAATTCTTTATCCGGCGAATCAATCTAGTTCATCACCCTCGTTTGTGTATCATTTATCGTCCCCGAGTTGCTTAGACAATACCAGTTGGGGTATAGGGAGCTTCGTCTCGTCTATATTACTTCTTGATTCGATCTAGGAGGTTTGGATTTTCCATCTGTATCTTTGAGTCTTCCGCGTGCGTGTTGAATTACGGATCTGCCAAGGTTCGTATCAGAGAAGTACAGACTTCGACCACCCCCTATTCTTTCCCATCACATAAGTATTACAAGGACATGAGAACCGTTCAAAATGAGAAAGTAACGAAGGAGATTGGGGAGGGACGAAATAGGGAAAACGATGCCTTGAGACAAAATCGCTCGAAATGAGCAGAGAGAAGTACGGACTTCGACTACCCCCTAATGTTATCCATTACATAAATGTTTCAAGGTCACGAGAACCATTCAAAACGTGTGAGTATCGAAGGAGATTGGGGAGGGACAAAACAGGGAAAACAATGCCTTGGGACAAAATCGCTTGAAATGAGTAGAGAAAAGTACGGACTTCGATCACCCTCTATTGTTACACATCACGTAAGTGTCACAAGGACACGAAAACTCTTCCAAACAGATAAGTAACGAAAGAGATTGGGAGGCCAGAAACAGTGATTTCGTTGCCTAGAGAAAAATCACTCGAAATAAGGAGAGAGAAGTACGGACTTCGACCACCCCCTATTGTTACCCATCACATAAGTGTTACAAGGACATGAGAACCATTCAAAACGGGTAAGTGGTAAGTAACGAAGGAGATTGGGGAGGGACGAAATAAGGAAAACTAATGAGACGGGACCTAGCATTGAGGAACTCAATCGGGACTTGCAGCTTGGAGGACCAGTGACGAGATCAAAAGCTAAGAAGCTGCAAGGATATTTGCAATGCTACCTTCAAAATAAATTGGAGAATGATGGAGTTGGATCAAATCGATACAAGTTGGTGAACTTCTCAGTATTGATGATTGATGATGGAGAAGCATAAAGGGTTGAATAAAATCAAAAAGAATGGAAGCCCAATTCATTTGTTGGACTTTGTGAATTTTCGAAAATTTTACTATGTTTTAATTTTATTACATTGTTAATTAGTAGCCCAATTATCACAACATGTTTAGGTGATTAATTGGCCCAGTTACATTTAATTAAGGAGTCCGAAATTATCAGGGCCAAGCCTTGTTAATTTCGAAACCTAGCTTAGGAATTAGTCTAGTATTTATGTTATTTTCGCAGTTACTATTCACAGACTTGATTGAATGCAAAACAGCTTTACGCTATTCTCTTGTCTCACACAAACAAATCGGTTCTTGGTAGAGTTTGATTGTTGGCGACTTCAAACTTGAATTCAATCGACTCGTTCGTGATATCTCGTAGTATCCGGGTTAGTCGAGCCACGAAGATTGCTTGATAATCGCGTTTTGGATCCTTGTAGATTCGGGGTTCGATTCTGGTAATTTTTATCCTTTTAATTTCGAATTTTGTTAAACCTTTGTTTGATTTTCGTTCCCAGCCATTCCTCATCTTCATATATCACAAATATCCATTACCCATCGTTCGTATTACCATCCGATTCCAGAAACCCTTAGATTAATTCTAGATCCATTTTTGAACCCTAAAACTGTCCCGAAAATAACCACCGTGCCAAATTGAAAACTAATCGTGCGTTTTTGCTGAATTTTGGATATGTTCTTCATAACCCGAAGTTGTAACTTGTGTTAATATTTGAGTTTAATCGGAATTGAATTGCTTAGGTTTCTGTCGACGCCTATTCAGTGTATTCGTGGGTAGATTTTAGGGATTATCATTCATATTTCATAGTTGTCGTTTTGGATTGAATCTATCATAGTTGACGTGTGTTCGATTCGTAGCTTCTGCATATTGTTGATCGCATCATAAATTTTGGTACCAGAGCCACGTCAGTTTTGCTGATTGTGGTTCAATCCAAATAGGTGTCGTGCGTGACATATTAGGGGCAAAAGTTTCGATCGATTAAAAAAAAAAAAAAAAAAAAAGAGTTAAATCGAAGGCCCTAGTGTGTCACTTTGTGTTTCTTGATTGGCTAGTGAGTGAATCTTGCGTTGGGTAGTAGTAGTGTATTTGTTTTCTTCGAGTTTTGTCGGTAGAACTTAAAACGGACGTATCTTTTGATCTACTTGGCCGATTCTTCTCCATAATACCTTTTCGGAAACATCTCGACGAGACTAAAAGGTTAACATGCTATGCCATGTTCTGTTCACGTTTAGGGCCAAATTCCATCATCTTTAGGTGATAACGTCCAGTTGAAAAAAAAAAATAGATTTGTTAGTTTAGTTGAATTGAGTTCTTTGAGAGAGATTTGAGTGCATTGGATAGTGTAGGTTTCAGTTCCTAAGTCGATTCAAAGTAGTATTAGTGCTCATAACTTGTTACGACTTATATCCGGAATTCCTACTTAGCCTTTCTTTCTTCTCTTCAGCCTTTCTTTTTTCTCAGCCTTTCCTGTTTGCTTAACCACTACCTAGCCACCATACCTATACACTTCCGTAATTGTTAGCCTTCTTATTTCCCTTACCTAGTTTGCAAGTTACCCCACATTGCAACAACTTTGTGTTTCATACTATACCTGTGATCCTTTGAGAGTCAAGTTCGAGTTCTTGATTCAAGCCGAGAAGTCCACATCGGTTGTGCTAAGGGTTTGAGGTTTAGAGACTATAGTGACTGCAAATTGAGTGACATACACGTGTGATCTAAGTGACATACACGAGTGATTAAAAAAAAAATCTAAGAGAACAAACGAGTGATTGTGAGGAACTGTGAGGATTTTATTTGTTTCTTTTACGTTTGCTCATTTTGCAGGTACCATGAAATCCGGAGACAGTTCCAAGAATCATGACAGCCCGCCCAAGTCGTCTACTACACCTCTTGAGATGTCCTCATCGTCTCAACAGCCTTGGGATGCTAAGTATCACTTTGATGCCTTGGCACAACACTTTGAGAGGCGCAACCAATTACTGAAACAGAAGATCGATGATAAGGTAATGATGCAGTTCGAACGTCTCAACAATCGAGCAACATTACCTCCACCAATCAGAAATCAGCCTATCCAGCAAGCTCCACCATTTAGACGACAACCTATCCGCCAAGAGATACCACGTCGTCCCCAGCCCCAGCCAGTGTTTGAGCCAGTGTCTGATGATCATGAAGAAGAATATGATGACTATAGTGAGGAATCAGAGGCTAAAATTGAGTTTCCATAGAGGAATCAGAGACGTGACCTTCGACGTCCACCTCCACCTCCCAGGCGTGATTTTCGCGCCAACCAGCGCCGACATGGCGATGCAGATAGCTTGTTAAATAACATCAAGACAAGCATTCCAGAATTTGAGGGGTTGCATGACCCTGATGTGTACCTTGATTGGGAGAGGAAAGTCAACAAGATCTTTGATTGTGCTTGCTTCTTTGGAGTTCAGAGGATATGCAGCCTCATGGTGGGAAAATCAGCAAGAGAGAAGACGCCGAGATCGATATCCACCTATAGACACTTGGCAAGAGATGAAGGACGTCATGAGAGGACGTTTCATTCCAGTACACTATGAACGAGAGCTTGAGAAGAGGCTGAACAAGATCAAGCAGGGCACTCGTTCGATTGAGGAGTACCACAAGGAACTTGAGACGGCTATGAACCGGGTCAGAAAGGAAGAGACATTGGTTGCCACAATCAACCGATACATTGAGGGGATGAATCCTGACATAGCATGTGAAGTCGAGTTGAGGGACTTCACCAGCATTGAGGCTATGATTCACTATGCTTCCATCGTCGAACGACAGCTCAGAGAGGGATGCAGAAAATCATCCCAGTCGGCACCAACCCGGACACCGTGGACATCCACGCCGAGGATAGCTCCTACAACACATCCTCCTCAAGGCCAGTCCACACCGTTCGTCGATTTGAACAATCTGCTCCTTCATCCAGCTGCAGAACCGATTACAGCTCGCCTACACAGAATCGGACCCATCCACTTCGGCCTACCCCATCTAGCCAGCCTCAGTAGAATAGTACTCCAGGAAGAGCACGTGACGTTCAGTGTCACAAGTGCAAAGGATGGGGACACTTTCAAGCCCAGTGTCCGAATCGCAGAGTCCTCATCATTACCGATTAGAATGAGTTAGAATCAGCTAGTGAAGATGAACTCGAAGATTCAGTTGAAGCAGAGGACGTCGAATTGTCCCTTGATCAGTCCCTTCAACAGTCCCTTGAAGCGTCCATCGGCGTCAAAGTCGAAGATGCTAAACCGAAGCTGACTTACCCTAGTCTTGTTTCCATTCGAGCTTTGAGCCTCTTTCGAGAAGAACAGGATAATCAACGTGAAAACATCTTCTACACTCATTGTTCGGTTCTAGACAAGACATGCTCAATGATCATAGATAGTGGAAGCGTTATGAACGCCATCAGCCAGTATGCAGTAGGGAAACTGAACCTGATTCCACAGAAACATCCCAAGCCTTACCGTCTATAATGGTTGTCTGACCGAGGTGAAATCAAAGTTGGATATCAGGTACATGTTACATTCTCGGTTGGTAGATATACTGACACTGTTTTATGTGACGTTATCCCTATGGATGCTGCACATATTTTGCTTGGTCGTCCTTGGCAGTTTGATAGGAAGGCGATACATGATGGATTCGCCAACACTTATGCCGTAACTAAGGATGAGCGGACCACCAAATTATGGCCATTGGTGCCTAAGGATGTTGCCGAAGACCAGAAGAGAATGCAAGAGAAGTTTAAGGAAGAGAAGGAGAAATGAGCCGAAAGTAAGCAGCCCGTCCAACCGAGGCAACCCATAGCCAAGCCCCAGCGTTCTAAGGGGGCCTCGCCCACTAAGGCCGCCCATGTCGTCGCCTCTTCCACTTCCGATGCAACCAGCTCAGATACAATACATCGGAATATGTTCATTAGTGCCAAGGGAGTTCGGAGAGCCGTTAAAGCAGGTAATGCTATCGTTCTAGTTAATTTTAAGGCTCATGATACTTCTGATATTGTTATTCCTTCTGTTTTGCAGCCGTTGATGGAGGAATTCAAAGATGTTTTCCCAGAACAGATTCCTAGTGGTCTGCCGCCAATTCGAGGAATTGAGCATCAGATCGACTTTCAGCCGGGTGCAGTCCTTCCTAACCGACCAGCTTACCAGACCAGCCCTGAAGAGACGAAGGAGATAGATCGTCAAGTCATGGAGTTGCTTGAAAAGAAGCAGATTCGAGAGAGTATGTCCACGTGCGCCGTTCTAGTCATCCTCGTACCAAAGAAGAACAACGAATGGTTCATGTGTATGGATTGCAGAGCTATCAATAAGATCACGGTAAAGTATCGTTTTCCTATTCCCAGGTTAGATGATATGTTAGATGAGTTATTTGGAGCGTCTGTCTTTTCTAAAATTGATTTGCATTTTGGTTATTTTCAAGTTAGGATTGTCTGAAGTGGATGAGTAGAAAACAACATTTAAGACTAAGCATGGTTTGTATGAGTGGCTTGTAATGCCTTTTGAACTTACTAATGCTCCTAGTACTTTTATGCGATTGATGAATCATGTGCTGCGTGATGTTATTGGGAAATATGTTTTTGTTTACTTTGATGATATCCTTATCTATAGTAATTGTGTTCCTGAGCATGTTAGGCATCTTAGGCATGTTTTTGAGTTGTTGCGTGATGCTAAGTTGTATGCCAACCTGTCTAAGTGTTCATTTTGCATGGATGAGGTTATTTTTCTTGGTTTTGTGGTTAGTAGTCGAGGTATAGAAGTTGATAGAGCTAAGGTGCGAGCTATTGAGGAATGGCCAACACCTAAGTCTAGTTCTGATGTTAGGTCTTTCCATGGTTTAGCTGGATTTTATCGTCGCTTTGTGCGTGATTTTTCATCTATTGCTGCACCATTGACTGAGTTGAGTAGGAAAGATAAGAAGTTTGAGTGGGGCAAAGCCCAAGAGCATGCTTTTAATCTGTTGAAGTCGAAATTATGTAATGCTCCTTTGTTGGTTTTGCCTGATTTTTCTAAGATGATCGAGATTGAGTGTGATGCCTCTGGTATAGGCATTGGTGCTGTTTTGATGCAGGATAAGAAGCCGGTCGCCTATTTTAGTGAGAAGCTGAATGGAGCAGCCCTTAGGTACTCTATGTACGATAAGGAGTTGTATGCATTGAAGAGGTCCTTGGAGACTTGGCAACATTATCTGAGACCAAAGGAGTTCGTGATTCACACTGATCACGAATCATTGAAGCACTTGAAAGGGCAGCAGAATCGGAATTCGAGACATGCCAGATGGGTTGAATTCATTGAATCCTTCCCATATGTGATTATGTACAAGAAAGGTGAGGAGAACGTGGTTGCTGACGCACTTTCTCGCAGGTATACCTTATTTTCTATGATGCATGCCCAGTGCTTAGGGTTAGAGAATCTGAAGAGTTTTTATGCATCTGATCCTTATTTTGGTGTTATTTTCGAGAATTGTCAGTCTAGATCTACATCTGTTGACTCCTTTTATGTGATTGATGGATTTCTGTTTAAAGATGCAAAGTTGTGTGTTCCTATTTGTTCCATGCGAGATTTACTTGTTTTAGAGTCTCATGCAGGTGGTCTGATGGGTCATTTTGGTGTTGCTAAGACTTTGAGTTTATTGCATGAGCACTTTTATTGGCCTCGCATGAAGAGAGATGTCGAGAGAATCTGTGCTAGATGTATTACATGTAGAAAGGCTAAATCTAGTTCTAATCCATTTGGTTTGTACACTCCACTACCTGCACCCTCTGCACCTTGGATTGACATTTCTATGGATTTTGTTCTTGATTTGCCTAGGTCTAAGACTGGCAAGGATTCTATGTTTGTGGTTGTGGACAGGTTCTCCAAAATGTCTCATTTCATTGCATGTAGACAGACTGATGATGCTGCTAATATTGCTAATTTGTTCTTTCGTGAAGTAGTTAGACTGCATGGTATGCCTAGGACTATTGTGTCTGATAGGGATTCTAAGTTTTTGGGACATTTTTGGCGTGTTCTTTGGGAAAGTTAGGTACTAAACTTTTATTTTCTACTGCATGTCATCCTCAGACTGATGGTCAGACTGAAGTAGTTAATATGACTTTAGGTACTTTACTTCGTGCATTAGTGAAAAATAATATTAAGTCTTGGGAAGAGTGCTTACCTTTTGCTGAGTTTGCCTATAACCGTGTTGTACATTCTTCCACTAATATGTCTCCATTCGAGGTTGTGTATAGTTTTAATCCTCTTACTCCTACAGATCTTATTCCTTTGTCTATTGATCATCTCTTGGCTGCATTTTTCACATCGCAAGCAAGTGCTATTCAAACCAGGCGATAAGGTTTGGATCCACTTCAGTCCAGGGCGCTTCCCTAACTTGAGGAAGTCGAAATTGATGCCTCGAGGAGATGGGCCGTTTACTATAGTTGCCCGAGTCAATGACAATGCATATCGCATTGATCTTCCTGGTGAGTATAAGTGTTCTTCCACTTTTAATGTGGCTGATTTGTCTCCATTTTGATACGAACCTTGGCAGATCCGTAATTCAACACGCACGCGGAAGACTCAAAAGATACCGATGGAAAATCCCAAAACCTCCTAGATCGAATCCAAGAAGTAATATAGACGAGACGAAGCTCCCTATACCCCAACTGGTATTGTCTAAGTAACTCGGGGACGATGAATGACACACGAACGAGGGATGATTGACTCGTCGATTCGTCGATAAGGAATTTCTTGGTCACACCAAAGAAACTCAAAGATAATTCTCAAAAGAGAAATAAACTCAATTTTTATTAATCAATAATGTTCAATTTTCGTCACCTATCTAAGAGCCATATTTATAGGCTTCAAAGAGTTCTAATCCCACAAGGAAACTAGTTAAAAACTTATCCTAAAAGATATCAAATCAAATCCTAGTCAAAATAGGAATAAAATCACCAAACTAAAGCTTAAAATAACCCTACCAACTAAAGCACTAAATAAAAATGAAAATTATACAAATAATCAACTAAGTAAGCAATTAAATATTGTCTTCACTCTTCAGCCCATATCATCTTCAATCCTTGGCCCATGAATTGAAATCCACGATCTCCGGACTACATCATTCCCCTCCTCTTGAAGAGGATTTGTCCTCAAATCCTGCTCATCTCCCACAACAAAAGGAAAGAAATTTTGCTTATTCTCTTCAAATTCCTCCAACTTCTTTATCTCCTTGAACTCGATCTGATGTTCGCTCCCTTGAATGGATAATAAACCGTCAAATGCATCTTTTGACGAAACATCATCGAATTCCTGCAAGATAGAATTAAAAGAAGAAGATAGATGATCATGATCATTGGTGGACAAAACTTTCCTCTTGCAAAACTTTGCCTCCACGAACTTCTCCTCCTTATCGACCCACTCCAAATCATCACTCCGATCAAGTAGAGACTGATGCATCAACTCATTCTCCTTTATCTCTACTTTCTCCTCCTTAGGCTTCACCATCTCCGTCTCCTTTTGCAATTGCACCTGATCCTCACAAATTTGTTTCTCAACAACCAATGGAGTAAAAGGAACAAGCAATACAGTATCCTCGATATGCATGATGTTCTCTCGCTGTTCTTCATCATCCACTTGATTCTCCACACTCGGAACTCCATCATCAATTAAAGTAACCGCAGGAGGTGCTTTGATTACTTCCACCACTTGACACAGTTCTTTCAATATTTCCAAGATCTTCAGTTTTGAATCTTCTATCTCATCTTTGGTCACAACTCCAGCACGATCACGAATTGGTTTAGAGAAACTCGTACATTCTGACCTTGGCTTCACATATGTACGTGTATACACCTTCGGCTGCTCTTCTTCCTCCCAACAACTTCTCTTTGAATATGAAACATTAGCAGCTTGAGGTCGCCTCCAATCGGTCTTAATCACAGGATAGTAATGCGACGGCGCATAACGCTTCCTCATCACCGCCTTCATCTCTTTCCAAGTTTGGATAGGTTGCTCTCCGTACCTTCTTCTACTCTTCACAAACTGATCCCACCAACTTAGAGCATAGCCCGAAAACTCATTGGCTGCCAGCTTCACTTTCATGAACTCAGAATAATTATGGCAATCAAACACGAGCTCCACCTTTCTCTCCCATTTAATATACAAATCAGGATCATATTTCCCTTGAAAAGAAGGAATCTTCATCTTGATATGTCTCGAATTGCTATCTTCTCTGCCTCTTAGACCTCCTCTATGCCAATACTCCTCCTCTTCACCTCCATTCTCCCAATCTTCTCCATACTCATCATATTCTGACTCAAAATGATTTCGCCGATTAATTCCTCGACTTCCTCTACCTCCAAACACCGACATACCTGCAAAACAACAATTTTTTTCTTTTCTTTTATTTTTATTTTTTATTTTTTATTTTTTATTTACAAAAACGAAAATGTTAGCTAAAACAGGATCCTCACCACCTCACAAGCACTCGTGTATCACTCAATGATATATGGCTTTTACCCTATTTTAGTCTCACACTCTCTTGCCTTTTACCACTCAAAATCTCTCAAAAAAAAAATAACTCCAATCGACGACTCAAAAAGCACAAAAATAGAGAATGTTGAAACAAGAACACGAATGGGAACCTAATTGACGTCTAAGGTGTCGAACGTGCCGGATTAGGTGCAACCAATTATCAGTAGCAACACCTAAACACGCATCCGATAAGAATATCACGAACACAATCTGAAGTTGACTACCTCAATTATGACAATGAAACATGATGATTCCACTATCAATAATAAACATGAAGAACAAATATAAAATTTCCCCAATCTCACCAATCCACTCACACGCACGACCCTACTTGCATGAACAAATCAAATGTTTTTTTTTTTTTTTTTTTTTTTTAATAAACACGGATTACTAGGCTGAAGGAAAGCAACAAAAATTATGGAACTTGATGGAGTCCAAGGATCGTTTATTCAAGATCCTGTTCGAGTTCCAAGTGGGCCGGTGACAAGAGCTCGAGCTAAGAAGTTTAAGGAAGCTTTGCAAGGGTTGGTTCAAGAAGTTTGGGCTCAAGAGTTGATGAAGAAGCCCATTGGAGATGGTGGATCGGGCAGCCCGCGAGTAGTTAATCTTATCAAGTGTGACCGGGCTGAAGATTAAAGACTTAGTTATTATTTTCGTGACTTTATTTTGCAGCCCACGTTTTGTGCCTTAAAAGGCTTTATTTTTGGGCTTTATTATGTTATTTGATGGGTTTGACCCATAGTTTGACTATACTTAAGTTATTTCATAGTTGGACTAGGTTTAGATAGGTTTTTGAGCACTATATATATGGCCCTTATGTCATGGCCGAAAAAAACATTGATCATTAAGAATATTGTGAGTTTTATTCTCTCTTAAGAGTTCTTCGAATTCCTCTTGATTTTTCCAAGACGAATTCTTTACCCGGCGAATCAACGAGTTCATCATCCCTCGTTGTGTGTCATTCAGCGTCCCCGTGTGGCTCGGCGACCGTCTCTTTGGGATATAGAGGTTTCGGCTTATCTATATTACTTAGGGGGTTTAGTTCGTAGACGTATTGGGACTTCCATTAGTTCGACTCAGTCTTCCGCGTGCGTAAGTTATACGGATCTGCGAAGGTTCGTATCAGAACTTGATCAAACACTAAACGAATTAAACGAGAAGAATCGCCAAATGACAAACCTAAAAGAGAAAGACGAATCTGAATTATTATTATTATTATTATTATTATTTTTCTTCTTTTTTTACGCTGAAGACACAAACGAATGACTCAAGAAACAACGACTCAATTAAACATGAACTGATAAATCACAAAATTTCAACGAAACTGGATGGCACAGTTTTCTTTTTCTTTTTTCTTTTTTTTAATTTTTTTTAGTTGACACAAACGAGAACGAATCTGAACAAGAAACACACGGAAAAAAGAACGATTAACCTGGGTAACGCAACCTAGGCTCTGGTACCAAATGATACGAACCTTGGCAGATCCGTAATTCAACACGCACGCGGAAGACTCAAAAGATACCGATGGAAAATCCCAAAACCTCCTAGATCGAATCCAAGAAGTAATATAGACGAGACGAAGCTCCCTATACCTAAGCAACTCGGGGACGATGAATGACACACGAACGAGGGATGATTGACTCGTCGATTCGTCGATAAGGAATTTCTTGGTCACACCAAAGAAACTCAAAGATAATTCTCAAAAGAGAAATAAACTCAATTTTTATTAATCAATAATGTTCAATTTTCGTCACCTATCTAAGAGCCATATTTATAGGCTTCAAAGAGTTCTAATCCCACAAGGAAACTAGTTAAAAACTTATCCTAAAAGATATCAAATCAAATCCTAGTCAAAATAGGAATAAAATCACCAAACTAAAGCTTAAAATAACCCTACCAACTAAAGCACTAAATAAAAATGAAAATTATACAAATAATCAACTAAGTAAGCAATTAAATATTGTCTTCACTCTTCAGCCCATATCATCTTCAATCCTTGGCCCATGAATTGAAATCCACGATCTCCGGACTACATCATTCCCCTCCTCTTGAAGAGGATTTGTCCTCAAATCCTGCTCATCTCCCACAACAAAAGGAAAGAAATTTTGCTTATTCTCTTCAAATTCCTCCAACTTCTTTATCTCCTTGAACTCGATCTGATGTTCGCTCCCTTGAATGGATAATAAACCGTCAAATGCATCTTTTGACGAAACATCATCGAATTCCTGCAAGATAGAATTAAAAGAAGAAGATAGATGATCATGATCATTGGTGGACAAAACTTTCCTCTTGCAAAACTTTGCCTCCACGAACTTCTCCTCCTTATCGACCCACTCCAAATCATCACTCCGATCAAGTAGAGACTGATGCATCAACTCATTCTCCTTTATCTCTACTTTCTCCTCCTTAGGCTTCACCATCTCCGTCTCCTTTTGCAATTGCACCTGATCCTCACAAATTTGTTTCTCAACAACCAATGGAGTAAAAGGAACAAGCAATACAGTATCCTCGATATGCATGATGTTCTCTCGCTGTTCTTCATCATCCACTTGATTCTCCACACTCGGAACTCCATCATCAATTAAAGTAACCGCAGGAGGTGCTTTGATTACTTCCACCACTTGACACAGTTCTTTCAATATTTCCAAGATCTTCAGTTTTGAATCTTCTATCTCATCTTTGGTCACAACTCCAGCACGATCACGAATTGGTTTAGAGAAACTCGTACATTCTGACCTTGGCTTCACATATGTACGTGTATACACCTTCGGCTGCTCTTCTTCCTCCCAACAACTTCTCTTTGAATATGAAACATTAGCAGCTTGAGGTCGCCTCCAATCGGTCTTAATCACAGGATAGTAATGCGACGGCGCATAACGCTTCCTCATCACCGCCTTCATCTCTTTCCAAGTTTGGATAGGTTGCTCTCCGTACCTTCTTCTACTCTTCACAAACTGATCCCACCAACTTAGAGCATAGCCCGAAAACTCATTGGCTGCCAGCTTCACTTTCATGAACTCAGAATAATTATGGCAATCAAACACGAGCTCCACCTTTCTCTCCCATTTAATATACAAATCAGGATCATATTTCCCTTGAAAAGAAGGAATCTTCATCTTGATATGTCTCGAATTGCTATCTTCTCTGCCTCTTAGACCTCCTCTATGCCAATACTCCTCCTCTTCACCTCCATTCTCCCAATCTTCTCCATACTCATCATATTCTGACTCAAAATGATTTCGCCGATTAATTCCTCGACTTCCTCTACCTCCAAACACCGACATACCTGCAAAACAACAATTTTTTTCTTTTCTTTTATTTTTATTTTTTATTTTTTATTTTTTATTTACAAAAACGAAAATGTTAGCTAAAACAGGATCCTCACCACCTCACAAGCACTCGTGTATCACTCAATGATATATGGCTTTTACCCTATTTTAGTCTCACACTCTCTTGCCTTTTACCACTCAAAATCTCTCAAAAAAAAATAACTCCAATCGACGACTCAAAAAGCACAAAAATAGAGAATGTTGAAACAAGAACACGAATGGGAACCTAATTGACGTCTAAGGTGTCGAACGTGCCGGATTAGGTGCAACCAATTATCAGTAGCAACACCTAAACACGCATCCGATAAGAATATCACGAACACAATCTGAAGTTGACTACCTCAATTATGACAATGAAACATGATGATTCCACTATCAATAATAAACATGAAGAACAAATATAAAATTTCCCCAATCTCACCAATCCACTCACACGCACGACCCTACTTGCATGAACAAATCAAATGTTTTTTTTTTTTTTTTTTTTTTTAATAAACACGGATTACTAGGCTGAAGGAAAGCAACAAAAATTATGGAACTTGATGGAGTCCAAGGATCGTTTATTCAAGATCCTGTTCGAGTTCCAAGTGGGCCGGTGACAAGAGCTCGAGCTAAGAAGTTTAAGGAAGCTTTGCAAGGGTTGGTTCAAGAAGTTTGGGCTCAAGAGTTGATGAAGAAGCCCATTGGAGATGGTGGATCGGGCAGCCCGCGAGTAGTTAATCTTATCAAGTGTGACCGGGCTGAAGATTAAAGACTTAGTTATTATTTTCGTGACTTTATTTTGCAGCCCACGTTTTGTGCCTTAAAAGGCTTTATTTTGGGCTTTATTATGTTATTTGATGGGTTTGACCCATAGTTTGACTATACTTAAGTTATTTCATAGTTGGACTAGGTTTAGATAGGTTTTTGAGCACTATATATATGGCCCTTATGTCATGGCCGAAAAAAACATTGATCATTAAGAATATTGTGAGTTTTATTCTCTCTTAAGAGTTCTTCGAATTCCTCTTGATTTTTCCAAGACGAATTCTTTACCCGGCGAATCAACGAGTTCATCATCCCTCGTTGTGTGTCATTCAGCGTCCCCGTGTGGCTCGGCGACCGTCTCTTTGGGATATAGAGGTTTCGGCTTATCTATATTACTTAGGGGGTTTAGTTCGTAGACGTATTGGGACTTCCATTAGTTCGACTCAGTCTTCCGCGTGCGTAAGTTATACGGATCTGCGAAGGTTCGTATCAGAACTTGATCAAACACTAAACGAATTAAACGAGAAGAATCGCCAAATGACAAACCTAAAAGAGAAAGACGAATCTGAATTATTATTATTATTATTATTATTATTTTTCTTCTTTTTTTACGCTGAAGACACAAACGAATGACTCAAGAAACAACGACTCAATTAAACATGAACTGATAAATCACAAAATTTCAACGAAACTGGATGGCACAGTTTTCTTTTTCTTTTTTCTTTTTTTTAATTTTTTTTAGTTGACACAAACGAGAACGAATCTGAACAAGAAACACACGGAAAAAAGAACGATTAACCTGGGTAACGCAACCTAGGCTCTGGTACCAAATGATACGAACCTTGGCAGATCCGTAATTCAACACGCACGCGGAAGACTCAAAAGATACCGATGGAAAATCCCAAAACCTCCTAGATCGAATCCAAGAAGTAATATAGACGAGACGAAGCTCCCTATACCTAAGCAACTCGGGGACGATGAATGACACACGAACGAGGGATGATTGACTCGTCGATTCGTCGATAAGGAATTTCTTGGTCACACCAAAGAAACTCAAAGATAATTCTCAAAAGAGAAATAAACTCAATTTTTATTAATCAATAATGTTCAATTTTCGTCACCTATCTAAGAGCCATATTTATAGGCTTCAAAGAGTTCTAATCCCACAAGGAAACTAGTTAAAAACTTATCCTAAAAGATATCAAATCAAATCCTAGTCAAAATAGGAATAAAATCACCAAACTAAAGCTTAAAATAACCCTACCAACTAAAGCACTAAATAAAAATGAAAATTATACAAATAATCAACTAAGTAAGCAATTAAATATTGTCTTCACTCTTCAGCCCATATCATCTTCAATCCTTGGCCCATGAATTGAAATCCACGATCTCCGGACTACATCATTCCCCTCCTCTTGAAGAGGATTTGTCCTCAAATCCTGCTCATCTCCCACAACAAAAGGAAAGAAATTTTGCTTATTCTCTTCAAATTCCTCCAACTTCTTTATCTCCTTGAACTCGATCTGATGTTCGCTCCCTTGAATGGATAATAAACCGTCAAATGCATCTTTTGACGAAACATCATCGAATTCCTGCAAGATAGAATTAAAAGAAGAAGATAGATGATCATGATCATTGGTGGACAAAACTTTCCTCTTGCAAAACTTTGCCTCCACGAACTTCTCCTCCTTATCGACCCACTCCAAATCATCACTCCGATCAAGTAGAGACTGATGCATCAACTCATTCTCCTTTATCTCTACTTTCTCCTCCTTAGGCTTCACCATCTCCGTCTCCTTTTGCAATTGCACCTGATCCTCACAAATTTGTTTCTCAACAACCAATGGAGTAAAAGGAACAAGCAATACAGTATCCTCGATATGCATGATGTTCTCTCGCTGTTCTTCATCATCCACTTGATTCTCCACACTCGGAACTCCATCATCAATTAAAGTAACCGCAGGAGGTGCTTTGATTACTTCCACCACTTGACACAGTTCTTTCAATATTTCCAAGATCTTCAGTTTTGAATCTTCTATCTCATCTTTGGTCACAACTCCAGCACGATCACGAATTGGTTTAGAGAAACTCGTACATTCTGACCTTGGCTTCACATATGTACGTGTATACACCTTCGGCTGCTCTTCTTCCTCCCAACAACTTCTCTTTGAATATGAAACATTAGCAGCTTGAGGTCGCCTCCAATCGGTCTTAATCACAGGATAGTAATGCGACGGCGCATAACGCTTCCTCATCACCGCCTTCATCTCTTTCCAAGTTTGGATAGGTTGCTCTCCGTACCTTCTTCTACTCTTCACAAACTGATCCCACCAACTTAGAGCATAGCCCGAAAACTCATTGGCTGCCAGCTTCACTTTCATGAACTCAGAATAATTATGGCAATCAAACACGAGCTCCACCTTTCTCTCCCATTTAATATACAAATCAGGATCATATTTCCCTTGAAAAGAAGGAATCTTCATCTTGATATGTCTCGAATTGCTATCTTCTCTGCCTCTTAGACCTCCTCTATGCCAATACTCCTCCTCTTCACCTCCATTCTCCCAATCTTCTCCATACTCATCATATTCTGACTCAAAATGATTTCGCCGATTAATTCCTCGACTTCCTCTACCTCCAAACACCGACATACCTGCAAAACAACAATTTTTTTCTTTTCTTTTATTTTTATTTTTATTTTTTATTTTTTATTTACAAAAACGAAAATGTTAGCTAAAACAGGATCCTCACCACCTCACAAGCACTCGTGTATCACTCAATGATATATGGCTTTTACCCTATTTTAGTCTCACACTCTCTTGCCTTTTACCACTCAAAATCTCTCAAAAAAAAAATAACTCCAATCGACGACTCAAAAAGCACAAAAATAGAGAATGTTGAAACAAGAACACGAATGGGAACCTAATTGACGTCTAAGGTGTCGAACGTGCCGGATTAGGTGCAACCAATTATCAGTAGCAACACCTAAACACGCATCCGATAAGAATATCACGAACACAATCTGAAGTTGACTACCTCAATTATGACAATGAAACATGATGATTCCACTATCAATAATAAACATGAAGAACAAATATAAAATTTCCCCAATCTCACCAATCCACTCACACGCACGACCCTACTTGCATGAACAAATCAAATGTTTTTTTTTTTTTTTTTTTTTTTTTAATAAACACGGATTACTAGGCTGAAGGAAAGCAACAAAAATTATGGAACTTGATGGAGTCCAAGGATCGTTTATTCAAGATCCTGTTCGAGTTCCAAGTGGGCCGGTGACAAGAGCTCGAGCTAAGAAGTTTAAGGAAGCTTTGCAAGGGTTGGTTCAAGAAGTTTGGGCTCAAGAGTTGATGAAGAAGCCCATTGGAGATGGTGGATCGGGCAGCCCGCGAGTAGTTAATCTTATCAAGTGTGACCGGGCTGAAGATTAAAGACTTAGTTATTATTTTCGTGACTTTATTTTGCAGCCCACGTTTTGTGCCTTAAAAGGCTTTATTTTTGGGCTTTATTATGTTATTTGATGGGTTTGACCCATAGTTTGACTATACTTAAGTTATTTCATAGTTGGACTAGGTTTAGATAGGTTTTTGAGCACTATATATATGGCCCTTATGTCATGGCCGAAAAAAACATTGATCATTAAGAATATTGTGAGTTTTATTCTCTCTTAAGAGTTCTTCGAATTCCTCTTGATTTTTCCAAGACGAATTCTTTACCCGGCGAATCAACGAGTTCATCATCCCTCGTTGTGTGTCATTCAGCGTCCCCGTGTGGCTCGGCGACCGTCTCTTTGGGATATAGAGGTTTCGGCTTATCTATATTACTTAGGGGGTTTAGTTCGTAGACGTATTGGGACTTCCATTAGTTCGACTCAGTCTTCCGCGTGCGTAAGTTATACGGATCTGCGAAGGTTCGTATCAGAACTTGATCAAACACTAAACGAATTAAACGAGAAGAATCGCCAAATGACAAACCTAAAAGAGAAAGACGAATCTGAATTATTATTATTATTATTATTATTATTTTTCTTCTTTTTTTACGCTGAAGACACAAACGAATGACTCAAGAAACAACGACTCAATTAAACATGAACTGATAAATCACAAAATTTCAACGAAACTGGATGGCACAGTTTTCTTTTTCTTTTTTCTTTTTTTTAATTTTTTTTAGTTGACACAAACGAGAACGAATCTGAACAAGAAACACACGGAAAAAAGAACGATTAACCTGGGTAACGCAACCTAGGCTCTGGTACCAAATGATACGAAC
The DNA here is from genome assembly GCA_001642375.2 of Mentha longifolia. Taxonomy (NCBI): domain Eukaryota; kingdom Viridiplantae; phylum Streptophyta; class Magnoliopsida; order Lamiales; family Lamiaceae; genus Mentha; species Mentha longifolia. The sequence goes on along the minus strand of CM038111.1, from coordinate 24,683,059 downwards.
CTTGGCAGATCCGTAATTCAACACGCACGCGGAAGACTCAAAAGATACCGATGGAAAATCCCAAAACCTCCTAGATCGAATCCAAGAAGTAATATAGACGAGACGAAGCTCCCTATACCTAAGCAACTCGGGGACGATGAATGACACACGAACGAGGGATGATTGACTCGTCGATTCGTCGATAAGGAATTTCTTGGTCACACCAAAGAAACTCAAAGATAATTCTCAAAAGAGAAATAAACTCAATTTTTATTAATCAATAATGTTCAATTTTCGTCACCTATCTAAGAGCCATATTTATAGGCTTCAAAGAGTTCTAATCCCACAAGGAAACTAGTTAAAAACTTATCCTAAAAGATATCAAATCAAATCCTAGTCAAAATAGGAATAAAATCACCAAACTAAAGCTTAAAATAACCCTACCAACTAGAGCACTAAATAAAACCGAAAATTATACAAATAATCAACTAAGTAAACAATTAAATATTGTCTTCACTCTTCAGCCCATATCATCTTCAATCCTTGGCCCATGAATTGAAATCCACGATCTCCGGACTACATCACATTTTCTGCAGATGATCGAGATGTTGATGAGGACTTGAATTCGAGGATGAATTCTTTTCAGCAGGGGGGAATGATGAGACGGGACCTAGCATTGAGGAACTCAATCGGGACTTGCAGCTTGGAGGACCAGTGACGAGATCAAAAGCTAAGAAGCTGCAAGGATATTTGCAATGCTACCTTCAAAACAAATTGGAGAATGATGGAGTTGGATCAAATCGATACAAGTTGGTGAACTTCTCAAGTATTGAAGATTGATGATGGAGAAGCATAAAGGGTCGAATAAAATCGACAAGAATGGAAGCCCAATTCATTTGTTGGACTTTGTGAATTTTCAAAAATTTTACTATGTTTTAATTTTATTACATTGTTAATTAGTAGCCCAATTATCACAACATGTTTAGGTGATTAATTGGCCCAGTTACATTTAATTAAGGAGTCTGAAATGATCAGGGCCAAGCCTTGTTAATTTCGAAACCTAGCTTAGGAATTAGTCTAGTATTTATGTTATTTTCGCAGTTACTATTCACAGACTTGATTGAATGCAAAACAGCTTTACGCTATATTCTTGTCTCACACAAACAAATCGGTTCTTGGTAGAGTTTGATTGTTGGCGACTTCAAACTTGAATTCAATCGACTTGTTCGTGATATCTCGTAGTATCCGGGTTAGTCAAGCCATGAAGATTGCTTGATAATCAGATTTCGGATCCTTGTAGATTCGGGGTTCGATTCTGGTAATTTTCATCCTTTTAATTTCGAATTTTGTTAAACCTTTGTTTGATTTTCGTTCCCAGCCATTCCTCATCTTTCATATATCACAAATATCCATTACCCATCGTTCGTATTACCATCCAATCCCAGAAACCCTTAGATTAATTCTAGATCTGTTTTTGAACCCTAAAACTGTCCCGAAAATAACCACCGTGCCAAATCGAAAACTACTCGTGCGTTTTTGCTGAATTTTGGATATGTTCTTCATAACCCGAAGTTGTAACTTCGACAACCCCCTATTGATACACATCACATAAGTGTAACAAGGACACGAGAACCGTTCGAAACGGGAGTGTTACTTACAAGGACATGAGAATCGTACGAACGGGTGAGTAAAGGAGATTGCGAAGGGACGAAATAGGGAAAATGATACCTTGGGACAAAATCGCTCGAAATGAAAAGAGAGAAGTACGGACTTCGACAACCCCCTATTGATACACATCACATAAGCGTTACAAGGACACGGGAACCGTTTGAAATGGATTAGTAACGAAGAAGATTGAGAGGCTAAAAACACTAATTTCGATGCATAGGGAAAAAATCGCTAGACATGAGCGGAGAGAAGTACGGAATTCAACCACCCCTTATTGTAACCCATCACAAAAGTGTTACAAGGACACGAGAACCATTCAAAATGGGTGAGTAACGAAGGAGATAGGGAGGCCAGAAACAGTAATTTGATGCCTAGGGAAAAATCGCTCAAAATGAGCGGAGAGAAGTACGGACTTCAACCACCATCTATTGTTACCCATCACCTAAGTGTTGCAAGGACATGATAACCGTTCAAAACGGGTGAGTAACGAAGGAGATTGCGGAGGGACAAAACAGGGAAAATGATGCCTTGGGACAAAATTGCTCGAAATGAGCAGAGAAAAATACGGACTTCGACCACCATCTATTGTTACCCATCACCTAAGTGTTGCAAGGACATGATAACCGTTCAAAACGGGTGAGTAACGAAGGAGCGGAGGGACAAAATAGGGAAAATGATGCCTTGGGACAAAATCGCTCGAAATGAGCAGAGAGAAGTACGGACTTCGACCACCCCTATAGTTACCCATTACCTAAGTGTTACAAGGACTCGAGAACCGTTCAAAACGGATGAGTAACGAAGGAGATTGGGAGGCCAAAAACACTAATTTCGATGCATAGGGAAAAAATCACTCAAAATGAGCGGAGAGAAGTACGGACTTCGACAACCCCTTGTTGAAACACATCACATAAGTGTTACAAGGACACAAGAACTGTTTAAAATGGATGAGTAACGAAGAAGGTTGGGAGGCCAGAAACACTAATTTCGATGCATAGGGTAAAAATCGCTCGACATGAGCTGAGAGAAGTACGGACTTCGACCACCCCCCCTATTGTTACCCATTACATAAGTGTTTCAACGACATGAGAACCGTTTAAAATGGGAGAGTAATGAAGGAGATTGGAAAGGGACGAAAAAGGGAAAACGATGCCTAGGAACAAAATCGCTCGAAATGAGCATGGAGAATTACGGACTTCGATCACCCTCTATTGATACCTGTTACATAAGTGTTACAAGGACACGAGAACCGTTGAAAACGGGAGAGTAACGAAGGAGATTGGGGAGGGACGAAACAGGGAAAATGATACCTAGGGACAAAATCGCTCAAAATGAGGAGAGAAAAGTACGGACTTCGATCACCCTCTATTGTTACACATCACATAAGTGTTATAAGGACACGAGAACTGTTCCAAATGGATGTGTAACGAAAGAGATTGGGAGGCTATGAAACTAGTGATTTCGATGCCTAGGGAAAAATCGCTCGAAATGAGCGGAGAGAAGTACGGAATTCGAACACCCTTTATTGTTACCCATTACATAAGTGTTACAAGGACACGAGAACCGTTTGAAATTGATGTGTAACGAAGAAGATTGGGAGGCCAGAGACACTAAGTTCGATGCATAGGGAAAAAATCACTTGACATGAGCGGAGAGAAGTACAGACTTCGACCACCCCCTATTGTTACGCATTACATAAGTGGGTTATCGATATGAGAACTATTCGAAAATGGGAGAGTAACGAAGGAGATTGGGGTGGGACGAAACAGGGAAAATGATGCCTTGGGACAAAATCGCTCGAAATGAGGAGATAGAAGTATGGACTTCGACCACCCCCTGTTGTTTCCCATCACATAAGTGTTAAAAGGACACGATAACTGTTCGAAACAGGTGAGTAACGAAGGAGATTGGGAGGCCAGAAACAGTGATTTCGATGCCTAGGGAAAAATCGCTCGAAATGAGTGGAGAGAAGTATGGACTTCGACCACCCCCTATTTTTACTCATCACGTAAATGTTATAAGGACACGAGAACCATTTAAAACCGGTGAGTAACGAAGGAGATTAGGGAGGGACGAAACTGGGAAAACGATGCCTAGGGACAAAATCGCTCGAAATGAGCAGAGAAAAGTACGGACTTCGATCGGCCTCTATTGTTACACATCATACAAGAGTTACAAGGACATGAGAACTGTTCCAGACGAATGAGTAATGAAAGAGATGGGAGGCTAAAAATAGTGATTTCGATGCCTAGGGAAAAATTGCTCGAAATGAACGGAGAGAAGTACGGAATTCGAGCACCCCCTATTGTTACCCATCACATAAGTGTTACAAGAACATGAGAACCGTTCGAAATTGATGAGTAACGAAGGAGATTGGGAGGCCAGAAACACTAATTTTGATGCATAGGGAAAAAATCGCTTAACATGAGCAGAGAGAAGTACAGACTTCAGCCACCCCCTATTGTTACCCATTATATAAGTGGGTCAACGATATGAGAACCGTTCGAAATGGGAGAGTAACGAAGGAGATTGGGGTGGGACGAAACAGGGAAAATGATGCCATGGAACAAAATCGCTCGAAATGAGGAGAGAGAAGTATGGACTTCGACCACCCCCTATTGTTTCCCATCACATAAGTGTTATAGGGACACGATAACCGTTCAAAATAGGAGAGTAACGAAGGAGATTGGGAGGCTAAAAATAGTGATTTCGATGCTTAAGGAAAAAATCGCTAGAAATGAGCAGAGAAAAGTACGGACTTCGATCACCCTCCATTGTTACACATCACATAAGTGTTATAAGGACACGAGAACTATTCCAAATGGATGGGTAACGAAAGATATTGGGAGGCTAAAAATAGTGATTTCGATGCCTATGGAAAAATCACTCAAAATGAGCGGAGAGAAGTACGGAATTCGGACACCCTTTATTGTTACTCATCACATAAGTGTTACAAGGACACGAGAACCGTTTGAAATCGATGAGTAACGAAGAAGATTGGGAGGCCAGAAATACTAATTTCGATGCATAGGGAAAAAATCGCTTGACATGAGCGGAGAGAAGTACGGACTTCGACCACCCCCTATTGTTACACATTACATAAGTGGGTTATCGATATGAGAACTATTCAAAAATGGGAGAGTAACGAAGCAGATTGGGGTGGGACGAAACAGGGAAAATAATGCCTTGGGACAAAATCGCTCGAAATGAGGAGATAGAAGTATGGACTTTGACCACCCCCTGTTGTTTCCCATCACATAAGTTTACAAGGACACGATAACCGTTCAAAACAGGTGAGTAACGAAGGAGATTGGGAGGCCAGAAACAGTGATTTCGATGACTAGGGAAAAATCGCTCGAAATGAGTGGAGAGAAGTACGGACTTTGACCACCCCCTATTGTTACCCATCACATAAGTGTTACAAGGACACGAGAACCATTCAAAACGGGTGAGTAACGAAGGAGATTGGGGAGGGACGAAACAGGGAAAACGATGCCTTGGAATAAAATCGCTCGAAATGAGCGGAGAGAAGTACAAACTTCGACCACCCCCTATTGTTTCCCATCACATAAGTGTTACAAGGACATGAGAACCGTTCAAAATGGGAAAGTAACGAAGGAGATTGGGGAGGGACGAAATAGGGAAAATGATGCCTTGTGACAAAATCGCTTGAAATGAGCAGAGAGAAGTACGGACTTTGACCACCCCCTAATCCATTACATAAATGTTTCAATGTCATGAGAACCATTCGAAACGGGTGAGTAACGAAGGAGATGGGGGAGGGACAAAACAGGGAATACGATGCCTTGGGGCAAAATCGCTCGAAATGAGTAGAGTAAAGTACGGACTTCGATCACCCTCTATTGTTACACATCACGTAAGTGTCACAAGGGCACGAGAACTCTTCCAAATGGATGAGTAATGAAAGAGATTGGGAGGCCAGAAACAGTGATTTCGATGCCTGGAGAAAAATTGCTCGAAATAAGGAGAGAGAAGTACGGACTTTGATACGATCAAGGAATACGCGGAAGCAAGGACTTGAACACACGTCAATGAACAAGGTTGATTCAATCCAAGAAACAGAACAAAACACAACACAAAATAAACCCTAAAAATCCGAGACTGAAACCCGCTTAGAAACTATAGCAAATCAACTCCGATTACGCTTAAATTTTAACACGAATTATAAACTGAAGTCAGCAACAACATATCCAAAATTCAGACAATTCTCAAGAGTAGTTTGATATTTGGCACGGGACTGATTGTTGGGTCGATTTAGGTTAAATTTCGGAAACGATGGTTTGACGAACGGAACAGGGCGAGGGTTTGGGATGAAGTATGGTTTGATTTGGTGTTGGAAGAAGGTGGTGATGGAGATGATGAAGATGGGTGCGTGGGATGGAATAGAAAACAGAAAAACAAATTGAAGAACTTACTCGAAAACGAACCCCGGATCTACTTGAATCCGAAACGCACCTATGGAGCAAACTTCGTGGCTTGTCTAACCCGGATACGACTGGATATCATGAACGAGACAATTGATTTCAAGTTCTAAAGATGCCAACTCAAGAACTCTACCAAGAAAACAAGAGAAAATCGTGAACCAAAGCACGAATGAGACAAATCGATCGATAAAAATTCTGATTCAAAGTTGTCTGCCGACAATAATGTTTTCCAAAAACTTAAATACAACTAGGGCTAATCTCACTAGGATTCGAACTAGGCCCTTGAATGCAATTGGGCTACTAATCTCAAAAACGCAAATACTAACTATGGGCTCATTAAATAAAAATAAAGTCTGAGCCCAATTAAAATACAACATAAAACAACTAAATAAAAATAAGCCCGAGTTTCGAACCAAAATGGTTTGTTCAAAACTCGACTCTTCCACAACTTCAGTCTTGGACACTGGTCAAGGTCACCAACTGGGGCTGCTTAAGTCCAACAACATTTTCATCTTGAAGTTTCTTCCGGACAATGCTCTGGAAATAGTCTTGCAGCTTCTTGGCTCTCTCAATCTTGTAATTGGACCTCTCAGCTGCAACTCCGGGTTTGACTCATCAGTGCAGGACCCCGGCTCATCATTCCCCCCTGCTGAAAAGAATTCGTCCTCGAATTCGGCTCCTCCTCAGCATCGAATTCATCTACAGGAAAAGGAGATAAGTCAGAAACATTAAAGGTACTGGAACACTTATACTCACCTAGAAGATCAATGTGGTATGTATTGTCATTAACTCGAGCAACCACAGTAAAAGGTACATCTCCTCGAGGCATCAATTTTGACTTCCTCAAGTTAGGGAAGCGCCCTGGACTGAAGTGGATCCAAACCTTATCACCTGGTTTGAATAGCACTTGCTTGCGATGTGCATTAGCCTTGGCTGCATTTTTCACACCCTAAAGCTCGATCCTGTCCTTGATCTTCTTATGCATCTCTTGAACCTGTTCAGCTCAACGAGAACCTTGCAAACTTAAAAGATGATCAATAGGCAAAGGAATAAGATCTGTAGGAGTAAGAGGATTAAAACCATACACAACCTCAAACGGAGACATATTAGTGGAAGAATGCACAACACGGTTATAAGCAAACTCAGCAAAAGGTAAGCACTCTTCCCAAGACTTCAAATTATTTTTCACTAATGCACGAAGTAAAGTACCTAAAGTCCTATTAACTACTTCAGTCTAACCATCAGTCTGAGGATGACATGCAGTAGAAAACAAAAGTTTAGTACCTAACTTTCCCCAAAGAACACGCCAAAAATGTCCCAAAAACTTAGAATCCCTATCAGACACAATAGTCCTAGGCATGCCATGCAATCGAACTACTTCACGAAAGAACAGATTAACAATATTAACAGCATCATCAGTCTGTCTACATGCAATGAAATGAGACATTTTGGAGAACATGTCTACAACCACAAACATAGAATCCTTGCCAGTCTTAGACGTAGGCAAACCAAGAATAAAATCTATAGAAATGTCAATCCAAGGTGCAGAGGGTGCAGGTAGTGCAGTGTACAAACCAAATGGATTAGAACTAGATTTAGCCTTTCTACATGTAATACATCTAGCACAGATTTTCTCGACATCTCTCTTCATGCGAGGCCAATAAAAATGCTCATGCAATAAACTCAAAGTCTTAGCAACACCAAAATGACCCATCAGACCACCTGCATGAGATTCTAAAACAAGCAAATCTCGCATGGAACAAGTAGGAACACACACCTTTGCATCTTTAAACAGAAATCCATCAGTCACATAAAAGGAATCAATAGATATAGATCTACACTGATAATTCTCGAAAATAACACCAAAATAAGGATCAGTGCATAAAAACTCTTCAAATTCTCTAACCCTAAGCACTGGGCATGCATCATAGAAAATAAGGTATGCCTGCGAGAAAGTGCATCAGCAACCACGTTCTCCTCACCTTTCTTGTACTTAATCACATATGGGAAGGATTTAATGAATTCAACCCATCTGGCATGTCTCGAATTCAGATTCTGCTGCCCTTTCAAGTGCTTCAATGATTCGTGATCAGTGTGAATCACGAACTCCTTCGGTCTCAGATAATGCTGCCAAGTCTCCGAAGACCTCTTCAATGCATACAACTCCTTATCGTACGTAGAGTACCTAAGGGCTGCTCCATTCAGCTTCTCACTAAAATAAGCGACCGGCTTCTTATCCTGCATCAAAACAGCACCAATGCCTATTACCAGAGGCATCACACTCAATCTCGAACATCTTAGAAAAATCAAGCAAAACCAACAAAGGAGCATTACATAACTTCGACTTCAACAGATTAAAAGCATGCTCTTGGGCGCTGCCCCACTCAAACTTCTTGTCTTTCCTACTCAACTCAGTCAATGGTGCAACAATAGATGAAAAATCACGCACAAAGCGACGATAAAATCCAGCTAAACCATGGAAAGACCTAACATCAGAACTAGACTTAGGTGTTGGTCCTTAATAGCTCGCACTTTAGCTCTATCAACTTCTATACCTCGACTACTAACCACAAAACCAAGAAAAATAGCCTCATCCATGCAAAAGGAACACTTAGACAGGTTGGCATACAACTTAGCATCACGCAACAACTCAAAAACATGCCTAAGATGTCTAACATGCTCAGGAACACAAGCACATGATTCATCAATCGCATAAAAGTACTAGGAGCATTAGTAAGTCCAAAAGGCATTACAAGCCACTCATACAAACCATGCTTAGTCTTAAATGTTGTTTTCCACTCATCCCCTTCAGACATCCTAACTTGAAAATAACTAGAACGCAAATCAATTTTAGAAAAAACAGACGCTCCAGATAACTCATCTAACATGTCATCTAACCTGGGAATGGGAAAACGATACTTTACCGTGATCTTATTGATAGCTCTGCAATCCATACACATGCGCCATTCGTTGTTCTTCTTTGGTACGAGGACGACAGGCACTGCGCACGGTGACAAGCTCTCTTTGATTTGCTGCTTCTCCAGCAACTCTTTGACCTATCGGTCAATCTCCTTCGTCTCTTCAGGATTGGTCCGGTAAGCTGGTCTGGACTGCTCCCGACTGGAAATCGATCTGGTGCTCAATTCCTCGAATTGGCAGCAGACCACTAAGAATCTCTTCTGGGAAAACATCTTTGAATTCCTCCATCAACGGCTGTAAAACAGAAGGAACAACAATATCAGAAGTATCATGAGCCTTAAAATTAACTAGAACGATAGCATTACCTGTTTTCATGGCTTTCCGAACTCCCTTGGCACTAATGAACATATTCCGATGTATTGTATCTGAGCTGGTTGCATCGGAAGTGGAAGAGGCGACGACATGGGTGGCCTTAGTGGGCAAGGTCCCCTTAGAACGCTGGGACTTAGTTGTGGGTTGCCCCGGTTGGACGGGCTGCTTACTCTCGGCTCATTTCTCCTTCTCTTCCTTAAACTTCTCTTGCATTCTCTTTTGGGCTTTGGCAACATCCTTAGGCGCCAATGGCCATAATCTGGTGGTCCAGCCATCCTTAGTTACGGCATAAGTGTTGGCGAATCCATCATGTATCGCTTTCCTGTCAAACTGCCAAGGACGACCAAGCAAAATATGTGCCGCATCCATAGGGATAACGTCACATAAAACAGTGTCAGTATATCTACCAACCGAGAATGTAACATGTACCTGATATCCAACTTTGATTTTACCTCGGTCAGACAACCATTGTAGACGGTAAGGCTTGGGATGTTTCTGTGGAATCAGGTTCAGTTTCCCTACTGCATACTGGCTGATGGCGTTCACAACGCTTCCACTATCTATGATCATCGAGCATGTCTTGTCTAGAACCGAACAACGAGTGTAGAAGATGTTTTCATGCTAATTATTCCGTTCTTCTCGAAAGAGGCTCAAAGCTCGAATGGAAACAAGACTAGGGTAAGTCAGCTTCGGTTTAGCATCTTTGACTTCGACACCGATGGACTCTTCAAGGGACTGTTCAGGGGTCTGTTCGGTGTCCTCTGCTTCAACTGAATCTTCGAGTTCATCTTCACTAGCTGATTCTAACTCATTCTGATCTGTAATGTGAGGACTCTGCGATTCGGACACTGGGCTTGAAAGTGTCCCCATCCTTTGCACTTGTGACACTGAACGTCACGGGCTCTTCCTAGAGTACTATTTTGCTGAGGCTGGCTAGATGGGGTAGGTCGAGATGGAGGGGTCCGATTCTGTGTAGGTGAGCTATAATCGGTTCTGCGGTTGGATGAAGGAGCAGATTGCTCAAATTGACAAACGGGCAGTGTGGACTGGCCCTGAGGACGTGTAGGAGCTGTCCTCGGCGTGGATGTCCACGGTGTCCAGGCTAGTGTCGACTGGGATGGTTTTCTGCGTCCCTCTCTGAGCTGCCATTCGACGATGGAAGCATAGTGAATCATAGTCTCAATGCTTCAGTCCCTCAACTCGACTTCACATGCTATGTCTGGATTCATCCCTTCAATGTATCGGTTGATTGTGGCAACCAATGTCTCTTCCTTTCCAACCCGGTTCATAGCCGTCTCAAGTTCCTTGTGGTACTCCTCAATCGAACGGGTGCCTTGTTTAATCTTGTTCAACCTCTTCTCAAGCTCTCGTTCGTAGTGTACTGGAATGAAACGTCCTCTCATGACGTCCTTCATCTCTTGCCAAGTGTCTATAGGTGGATATCGATCTCGGCTTCTTCTCTCTTGCTGATTTTCCCACCATGAGGCTGCATATCCTCTGAACTCCAAAGAAGCAAGCTGGACCTTCTTCAACTCAGGAAAGTCATAACAATCGAAGATCTTGTTGACTTTCCTCTCCCAATCGAGGTACACATCAGGATCATGTAACCCCTCAAATTCTGGAATGCTTGTCTCGATATTATTTAACAAGCTATCTACATCGTCGTGTCGGCGCTGGTTGGCGCGGAAATCACGCCTGGGAGGTGGAGGTGGACGTCGACGGTCACGTCTCTGATTCCTCTGTGGAAACTCAATTTCAGCCTCTGATTCTTCATCATAGTCATCATATTCTTCTTCATGATCATCAGGATCAGGCTCAAATACTGGCTGGGGCTGGGGCTGACGTGGTATCTCTCGGTGGACAGGTTGTCGTCTGAGTGGTGGAACTTGCTGGATAGGTTGATTTCTGATTGGTGGAGGTAATGGTGCTCAATTGTTGAGACGTTCGAACTGCGTCATTACTTTATCCAACGTATCATCGATCTTCTATTCCAGTAATTGGTTGCGCCTCTCAAAGTGTTGTGCCAAAGTAAAGTGATACTTAGCATCCCAAGGCAGTTGAGATGATGAGGACATCTCAAGAGGTGTAGTAGATGACTTGGGTGGGCTGTCGTGATTCTTGGAACGATCTCCGGATTTCATGATACCTGCAAAATGAGCAAACGTAAAAGAAAATAAGCAAAATCCTCACAATCTCACGATCACTCAAATCACTCGTATATCACTCAAATCACTCGTGTATGTCACTCAAATCACTGGTGTATGTCACTCAATTTTGCAATTACTATAGTCTCTAATCCTCCAATCCTTGGTAGAATCTGTCGTCAACTCTTTATCTTTAGTCAAGAGCTCGGACTTGACTTCCAGAGGATCACCGGATAGTAATGGGACCACAAAGAGGGCTGTAATGGGGGGAGTGTAGGAAGAAGAGGGCTTGACAAAAGAATGAAAAATTTCAAAAATCAGAAAAACCGAAAAAGTTCGACGGCTGATTTGAACTAATAAACGGCGGAATTAGGCTTGCCGTACCTATAGGTCACAGCAAAGCAGTGAGTCTTGCTCAGAACGTCGTTCCGCTTCCAGAATGGTATTAAGGAGAAAAATTGGAGGTCTAGAATAAATTAGACGTCCATTTTAACTTCTACCGACGACGATGGATTATATCAGAAAGGAGGATGGATTTTCGGTATCAAGGGCTGTAGGGCTGTAGGAGGATGCTTGGGGGTATAAAGGAATAAATAGGTAGGGAAGGCCGAAAACAAGAAGGGATGCGAATGACTTTCAGATGGAAAATTGTTACTAGATTTCAATTCAAATTCAGAAACAAATTTGAGCCAATCTAGGAAACTACTATCCACAATCAAAAGAAATAAGGAAAGCAATAAAACTAATTCCTAATAGAACTTGGAGACCCAAAATTCGGACCCTATTAAACAAGAATACCGAAAAACAAAGCCACCAAAAATCGACAATCTTGACTCTGAAGAATATGAAATAAAAATACAACAAGACGTCCCCAATCGATAGTCGACGAAGGACAAAAACTCTACCCAATGACGAAAACACACGACTCAAGAAGATAAACAAGCTGTAAATAAGATTACCAAGATTCAAATCAAGAAAATCAAGAATTCTAAGGCTTCGACTCTTTTCTTTTCTTCTTTTTTTTTTTTTTTTTTTTTAGCCGAACTCTTTTGCCCCTAGAATGTCACACCAATTTGGATTGATCCACGACCAGCGAGAACTGACATGGCTCTGATGCCAAATTATGATACGACCAAGGAATATGCGGAAGCAAGGACTCGAACACACGTCAACGAACAAGGTTGATTCAATCCAAGAAACAGAACAAAACACAACACAAAATAAACCCTAAAAATCTGAGACTGAAACCCGCTTAGAAACTATAGCAAATCAACTCCGATTAAGCTCAAATTTTAACACGAAGTATAAACTTAAGTCAGCAACAACATATCCAAATTTCAGCCAATTCGCAAAACAACTCCGAGTTGTTTGATATTTGGCACGGGACTGATTGTTGGGTCGATTTAGGTTAAATTTCGGAAACGATGGTTTGACGAACGGAAATCTGGACTGGGCGAGGGTTTGGGATGAAGTATGGGCTGATTTGGTGTTGGAAGAAGGTGGTGATGGAGACGATGAAGATGGGTGCGTGGGATGGAACAAAAAATAGAAAAAAAATTGAAGAACTTACTCGAAAACGAGCCCCGGATCTACTTGAATCCGAAACGCGCCTATGGAGCAAACTTCGTGGCTTGTCTAACCCGGATACGACTGGATATCACAAACGAGACAATTGATTTCAAGTTCTAAACATGCCAACTCAAGAACTCTACCAAGAACACAAGAGAAAATCGTGAACCAAAGCACGAATGAGACAAATCGATCGATAAGAATTTTGATTCAAAGTTGTCTGCCGACAATAGTGTTTTCCAAAACTTAAATACAACTAGGGCTAATCTCACTAGGATTCGAACTAGGCCCTTGAATGCAATTGGGCTACTAATCTCAAAAACGCAAATACTAACTATGGGCTCATTAAATAAAAACAATGTCTGAGCCCAATTAAAATATAACATAAAACAACTAAATAAAAATAAGCCCGAGTTTCGAACCAAAATGGTTTGTTCAAAACTTGACTCTTCCACAACTTCAGTCTTGGACACTGGTCAAGGTCACCAACTGGGGCTGCTTAAACCCAACAACATTTTCATCTTCAAGTTTCTTCCGGACAATGCACTCCAGGTTTGACTCATCAGTGCAGGACCTCGGCTCATCAGACTTCGACCACCCCCTATTGTTACCCATCACATAAGTGTTACAAGGACACCAGAACCATTCAATATGGGTAAGTAACGAAAGAGATTGGGGAGAGACGAAACATGGAAAATGATGCCTTGGAACAAAATCGCTCGAAATGAGTGGAGAGAAGTACAGACTTCGACCACCCCCTATTGTTTCCCATCACATAAGTGATACAAGGACACGACAACCATTTGAAACGGGAGTGTTACAAGGACACGGGAATCATTCAAATGGGTGAGTAACGAAGGAGATTGTGGAGGGACGAAACAGGGAAAATGATGCCTTGGGACAAAATCGCTCGAAATGAGCAGAGAGAAGTACGGATTTCAACCACCTCTATTGTTACCCATCACAGAAGTGTTACAAGGACACAAGAACCATTCAATACGGGTGAGTAAGGAAGGAGATTGGGGAGGGACGAAACAGGGAAAACGTTGCCTTGGAACAAAATCGCTCGAAATGAGTGGAGAGAAGTACAGACTTCGACCACCCCCTATTGTTACCATCATATAAGTGTTGCAAGGACATGATAACCATTCAAAACGGGTGAGGAACGAAGGAGATTGGGAAGCTAGAAACATTAATTTCGATGCATAGGGAAAAAATCACTCGAAATGAGCGGAGAGAAGTTCGGACTTCGACAACCCCCTATAGATATACATCACATAAGTGTTACAAGGACATGAGAACCGTTCAAAATGGGAGTGTTACAAGGACACGAGAACCGTTGAAAATGGGAGAGTAACGAAGGAGATTGGGGAGGGACGAAATAGGGAAAATGCACGAGTAGTTTTCGATTTGGCTCGGTGGTCAGTTTTGGGTCGAACTAGGGTTTCAAAACGGATCTGAAATTAAACAAAAGGTTTTCTGAGATGGGATGGTTATGGGAACGAAGGGGATGATTACTGATGATATAGGAACGATGAAGAATGGCTGAGAAAACGAAAAGAACACGAATTGAAGAATTGAAACGGAAACAAATTGTGAATCTTACCCGAAACGAACCCCGGATCTACTTGAATCCGAAACGCGTTTATCAAACAATCTTCGTGGCTCGACTAACCCGGATACTACGAGATATCACGAACGAGTCGATGAATTCAAGTTTGAAATCGCCAATATTAAACTCTACCAAGAACCGATTGTTTGTGTGAGACAAGAGAAAAGCGTAAAGCTGTTTTGCATTCAATCAAGTCTGTTTCAAAGTATGAACGAAATTAACATAAATACTAATCTAATTCCTAAGCTAGCTTTCGAAATTAACAAGGCTTGGGCTTGATAATTTCAGACTCCTTAATTAAATAAAAGTGGGCCAATTAATCACCTAAACATGTTGTGATAATTGGACTAAACTAAAATAAAAATAAATACAAAGTTTTTAAGCCCAAATAAAATATAAAACATGAGCAACTAAATAAATTCATCAGTGCTGGACCCCTCCTCATTAGGGACGAAACAGGGAAAATGATTCCTTGGGACGAAATCGCTAGAAATGAGTAGAGAGAAGTACAGACTTTGACCAACCCCTATTGTTACCCATTACATAAGTATTACAAGGACACGAGAACCGATCAAAATGGATGAGTAACGAAGGAGATTGGGAGGCCAGAAACACTAATTTCGATACATAGGGAAAAAATAGATCGACATGAGTGGAGAAAAGTACGGACTTCGACAGCCCCCTATTGATACACATCACATAAGTGTTTCAAGGACTCGAGAACCGTTCGAAATGGATGAGTAACGAAGGAGATTGGGAGGCCAAAAACATTAATTTCAATGCATAGGGAAAAAATCGCTCGAAATGAGTGGAGAGACGTACGGAATTCGACCACCCCCTATTGTTAACCATTATCTAAGTGTTACAAGGACATGAGAACTGTTTGAAACGGATGTAACGAAGGAGATTGGGTGGTCAAAAACACTAATTTCGATGCCTAGGGAAAAAATCGCTCGAAATGAGCAGAGAGAAGTACAGACTTCGATCACCCTCTATTGTTACCCATCACATAATTGTTACAAGGACACGAGAACTGTTCCAAACGGATGAGTAACGAAATAGATTGGGAGGCTAAAAATAGTGATTTCGATGCCTAGGGAAAAATCGCTCGAAATGAGCAGAGAGAAGTACGGACTTCAACCACCCCCTATTGTTACCCATTACCTAAGTGTGACAAGGACATGAGAACCGTTCGAAACGGATGAGTAATGAAGGAGATTGGGAGGTCAGAAATACTAATTTCGATGCATAGGGAAAAAATCGCTCAAAATGAGCGGAGAGAAATACAGACTTCGATCACCCTCTATTGTTACACATCACATAATTATTACAAGGACACGAGAACTGTTCCAAACGGATAAGTTACGAAATAGATTGGGAGGCTAAAAAATAGTGATTTCGATGCCTAGGGAAATATCGCTCGAAATGAGCGGAGAGAAGTACGGAATTTGACCACCCCCTATTGTTACCCATTACCTAAGTGTGACAAGGACATGAGAACCGTTCGTAATGGATGAGTAATGAAGGAAATACGGAGGCTAGAAACAGTGATTTTGATGCCTAGGGAAAAATCGCTCAAAATGAGCGGTGAGAATTATGGACTTCAACCCCATCTATTGTTACCCATCACATAAGTGTTGCAAAGGCACGATAACCATTCAAAACGTGTGAGTAACGAAGGAGATTGAGAAGTACGGACTTCGACCTCCCTCTATTGTTACCCATTACCTAAGTGTTACAAGAACATGAGAACCGTTCGAAACGGATGAGTAACGAAGGAGATTGGGAGGCCAAAAACACTAATTTCGATGCATAGGGAAAAAATCGCTCGAAATGAGCGTAGAGAAGTATGGACTTCGACAACCCCTATTGATACACATCACATAAGCGTTACAAGGACACGAGAATCATTTGAAACGGATGAGTAATGAAGAAGATTGGGAGGCCAGAAACACTAATTTCGATGCATAGTGAAAAAATCGCTAGACATGAGCGGAGAGAAGCACGGAATTCAACCACCCCTTATTACCCATCACAAAAGTGTTACAAGGACACGAGAACCATTCGAAACGGGTGAGTAACGAAGGAGATAGGGAGGCCAGAAACAGTGATTTTGATGCGTAGGGAAAATTGCTCAAAATGAGCGGAGAGAAGTACGGACTTCAACCACCATCTATTGTTACCCATCACCTAAGTGTTGCAAGGACATGATAACCGTTGAAAACGGGTGAGTAACGAAGGAGATTGTGGAGGGAAAAAATAGGGAAAATGATGCCTCAGGACAAAATCGCTCGAAATGAGCAGAGAGAAGTACGGACTTCGATCACCCTCTATTGATACCCATCACATAAGTGTTACAAGGAAACGAGAACCGTTGAAAATGGGAGTGTAACGAAGGAGATTGGGGAGGGACAAAATAGGGAAAATGATGTTTTGGGATAAAATCGCTCGAAATGAGCAGAGAGAAGTACGGACTTCGACCACCCATATGGTTACCCATTACCTAAGTGTTACAAGGACTCGAGAACCGTTCGAAACGGATGAGTAACGAAGGAGATTGGGAGGCCAAAAACACTAATTTCAATGCATAGGGACAAAATCGCTCGAAATTAGCGGAGAGACATACGGACTTCAACAACCCCCTATTGATACACATCACATAAGTGTTACAAGGACACGAGAACCGTTTTAAATGGATGAGTAACGAAGAAGATTGGGAGGCCAGAAACACTAATTTCGATGCATAGGGTTTAATCACTCGACATGAGCTGAAGAAGTACGGACTTTGACCACCCCCTATTGTTACCCATTACATAAGTGTTTTAACGACATGAGAACCGTTCAAAACGGGAGAGTAACGAAGGAGATTGGAAAGGGACGAAAAAGGGAAAATGATGCCCAGGAACAAAATCACTCGAAATGAGCGTAGAGAATTACGGACTTCGATCACCCTCTATTGATACCCATCACATAAGTGTTACAAGGAAACGAGAACCGTTGAAAATGGGAGTGTAACGAAGGAGATTGGGGGAGGGACAAAAAAGGGAAAATGATGCCTAGGGACAAAATCGCTCGAAATGAGCAGAGAAAAGTACGGACTTCGATCACCCTCTATTGTTACACATCACATAAGTGTTACAAGGACACGACAACTGTTCCAAACGGATGAGTAACGAAAGAGATTGGGAGGCTAAAAACAGTGATTTTGCCTTGGGAAAAATCGCTCGAAATGAGCGGGGAGAAGTACGGAATTAGACCACCCTCTATCGTTACCCATTACCTAAGTGTGACAAGGACACGAGAACCGTTCGAAACGGATGAGTAATGAAGGAGATTTGTAGGTCAGTAATACTAATTTCGATGTATAGGGAAAAAATCGCTCGAAATGAGTGGAGAGAAGTACAGACTTCGATCACCCTCTATTGTTACCCATTATATAAATTGTAAACGATATGAGAACCGTTCGAAAATAGGAGAGTAACGAAGGAGATTGGGGTGGGACGAAACAGGGAAAATGATGCTTTGGGACAAAATCGCTCGAAATTAGGAGATAGAAGTATGGACTTCGACCATCCCCTGTTGTTTCCCATCACATAAGTGTTACAAGAACACGATAACTGTTCGAAACAGGTGAGTAACGAAGGAGATTAAGAGGCCAGAAATAGTGATTTCGATGCCTAAGGAAAAATCGCTTGAAATGACTGGAGAGAAGTACGGACTTCGACCACCTCTTATTGTTACCCATCACATAAATGTTACAAGGATACGAGAACCGTTTGAAACGGGTGAGTAACGAAGGAGATTGGGGAGGGACGAAATAGGGAAAATGATGCCTTGAAACAAAATCGCTCGAAATGAGCGAAGAGAAGTACAGACTTCGACCACCCCTTATTGTTTCCCATCACATAAGTGTTACAAGGACACGAGAACTGTTTAAAATGGGAAAGTAAAGAAGGAGATTGGGGAGGGATGAAACAGGGAAAATGATTCATTGGGACGAAATCGCTTGAAATGAATGGAGAGAAGAACAGACTGACCAACCCCAATTGTTACCCATTACATAAGTATTACAAGGAGACGAGAACCGAGTAACGAAGGAGATTGAGAGGCCAGAAATAGTAATTTCGATACATAGGGAAAAAATAGCTCGACATGAGTGGAGAGAAGTATGGACTTCGACAACCCCTATTGATACACATCACATAAGCGTTACAAGGACACGAGAATCATTTGAAACGGATGAGTAATGAAGAAGATTGGGAGGCCAAAAACATTAATTTCAATGCATAGGGAAAAAATCGCTCGAAATGAGTGGAGAGACGTACGGAATTCGACCACCCCCTATTGTTAACCATTACCTAAGTGTTACAAGGACACGAGAACCGTTCGAAACGGATGTAACAAAGGAGATTGGGAGGCCAGAAACAGTGATTTTGATGCGTAGGGAAAATTGCTCAAAATGAGCGGAGAGAAGTACGGACTTCAACCACCATCTATTGTTACCCATCACCTAAGTGTTGCAAGGACATGATAACCGTTGAAAACGGGTGAGTAACGAAGGAGATTGTGGAGGGAAAAAATAGGGAAAATGATGCCTCAGGACAAAATCGCTCGAAATGAGCAGAGAGAAGTACGGACTTCGATCACCCTCTATTGATACCCATCACATAAGTGTTACAAGGAAACGAGAACCGTTGAAAATGGGAGTGTAACGAAGGAGATTGGGGAGGGACAAAATAGGGAAAATGATGTCTTGGGATAAAATCGCTCGAAATGAGCAGAGAGAAGTACGCACTTCGATCACCCTCTATTGTTACACATCACATAAGTGTTACAAGGACACGACAACTGTTCCAAACGGATGAGTAACGAAAGAGATTGGGAGGCTAAAAACAGTGATTTTGCCTTGGGAAAATCGCTCGAAATGAGCGGGGAGAAGTACGGAATTAGACCACCCTCTACCGTTACCCATTACCTAAGTGTGACAAGGACACGAGAACCGTTCGAAACGGATGAGTAATGAAGGAGATTTGTAGGTCAGTAATACTAATTTCGATGTATAGGGAAAAAATCGCTCGAAATGAGCGGAGACAAGTACAGACTTCGATCACCCTCTATTGTTACACATCACATAATTGTTACAAGGACACGAGAACTGTTCCAAACGGATAAGTAACGAAATAGATTGGGAGGCTAAAAATAGTGATTTCGATGCCTAGGGAAAAATCGCTCGAAATGAGCGGAGAGAAGTACGGAATTCAACCACCCCTTATTGTTACCCATCACATAAGTGTTACAAGAACACGAGAACCGTTCAAAACGGGTGAGTAACGAAGGGGATACGGAGGCCAGAAATAGTGATTTTGATGCCAAGGGAAAAATCGCTCAAAATGAGCGGAGAGAAGTTAGGACTTCAACCACCATCTATTGCTACCCATCACATAAGTGTTGCAAAGGCACGATAACCATTCAAAACGTGTGAGTAACGAAGGAGATTGAGAAGTACGGACTTCGACCTCCCTCTATTGTTACCCATTACCTAAGTGTTACAAGAACATGAGAACCGTTCGAAACGGATGAGTAACGAAGGAGATTGGGAGGCCAAAAACACTAATTTCGATGCATAGGGAAAAAATCGCTCGAAATGAGCGTAGAGAAGTATGGACTTCGACAACCCCTATTGATACACATCACATAAGCGTTACAAGGACACGAGAATCATTTGAAACGGATGAGTAATGAAGAAGATTGGGAGGCCAGAAACACTAATTTCGATGCATAGTGAAAAAATCGCTAGACATGAGCGGAGAGAAGCACGGAATTCAACCACCCCTTATTACCCATCACAAAAGTGTTACAAGGACACGAGAACCATTCGAAACGGGTGAGTAACGAAGGAGATAGGGAGGCCAGAAACAGTGATTTTGATGCGTAGGGAAAATTGCTCAAAATGAGCGGAGAGAAGTACGGACTTCAACCACCATCTATTGTTACCCATCACCTAAGTGTTGCAAGGACATGATAACCGTTGAAAACGGGTGAGTAACGAAGGAGATTGTGGAGGGAAAAAATAGGGAAAATGATGCCTCAGGACAAAATCGCTCGAAATGAGCAGAGAGAAGTACGGACTTCGATCACCCTCTATTGATACCCATCACATAAGTGTTGCAAGGACACGATAACCGTTCAAAACGGGTGAGTAACGAAGGAGATTGGGGAGGGACAAAAAAGGGAAAATGATGCCTAGGGACAAAATCGCTCGAAATGAGCAGAGAGAAGTACGCACTTCGATCACCCTCTATTGTTACACATCACATAAGTGTTACAAGGACACGACAACTGTTCCAAACGGATGAGTAACGAAAGAGATTGGGAGGCTAAAAACAGTGATTTTGCCTTGGGAAAATCGCTCGAAATGAGCGGGGAGAAGTACGGAATTAGACCACCCTCTACCGTTACCCATTACCTAAGTGTGACAAGGACACGAGAACCGTTCGAAACGGATGAGTAATGAAGGAGATTTGTAGGTCAGTAATACTAATTTCGATGTATAGGGAAAAAATCGCTCGAAATGAGCGGAGACAAGTACAGACTTCGATCACCCTCTATTGTTACACATCACATAATTGTTACAAGGACACGAGAACTGTTCCAAACGGATAAGTAACGAAATAGATTGGGAGGCTAAAAATAGTGATTTCGATGCCTAGGGAAAAATCGCTCGAAATGAGCGGAGAGAAGTACGGAATTCAACCACCCCTTATTGTTACCCATCACATAAGTGTTACAAGAACACGAGAACCGTTCAAAACGGGTGAGTAACGAAGGGGATACGGAGGCCAGAAATAGTGATTTTGATGCCAAGGGAAAAATCGCTCAAAATGAGCGGAGAGAAGTTAGGACTTCAACCACCATCTATTGCTACCCATCACATAAGTGTTGCAAAGGCACGATAACCATTCAAAACGTGTGAGTAACGAAGGAGATTGAGAAGTACGGACTTCGACCTCCCTCTATTGTTACCCATTACCTAAGTGTTACAAGAACATGAGAACCGTTCGAAACGGATGAGTAACGAAGGAGATTGGGAGGCCAAAAACACTAATTTCGATGCATAGGGAAAAAATCGCTCGAAATGAGCGTAGAGAAGTATGGACTTCGACAACCCCTATTGATACACATCACATAAGCGTTACAAGGACACGAGAATCATTTGAAACGGATGAGTAATGAAGAAGATTGGGAGGCCAGAAACACTAATTTCGATGCATAGTGAAAAAATCGCTAGACATGAGCGGAGAGAAGCACGGAATTCAACCACCCCTTATTACCCATCACAAAAGTGTTACAAGGACACGAGAACCATTCGAAACGGGTGAGTAACGAAGGAGATAGGGAGGCCAGAAACAGTGATTTTGATGCGTAGGGAAAATTGCTCAAAATGAGCGGAGAGAAGTACGGACTTCAACCACCATCTATTGTTACCCATCACCTAAGTGTTGCAAGGACATGATAACCGTTGAAAACGGGTGAGTAACGAAGGAGATTGTGGAGGGAAAAAATAGGGAAAATGATGCCTCAGGACAAAATCGCTCGAAATGAGCAGAGAGAAGTACGGACTTCGATCACCCTCTATTGATACCCATCACATAAGTGTTACAAGGAAACGAGAACCGTTGAAAATGGGAGTGTAACGAAGGAGATTGGGGAGGGACAAAATAGGGAAAATGATATTTTGGGATAAAATCGCTCGAAATGAGCAGAGAGAAGTACGGACTTCGACCACCCATATGGTTACCCATTACCTAAGTGTTACAAGGACTCGAGAACCGTTCGAAACGGATGAGTAACGAAGGAGATTGGGAGGCCAAAAACACTAATTTCAATGCATAGGGACAAAATCGCTCGAAATTAGCGGAGAGACATACGGACTTCAACAACCCCCTATTGATACACATCACATAAGTGTTACAAGGACACGAGAACCGTTTTAAATGGATGAGTAACGAAGAAGATTGGGAGGCCAGAAACACTAATTTCGATGCATAGGGTTTAATCACTCGACATGAGCTGAAGAAGTACGGACTTTGACCACCCCCTATTGTTACCCATTACATAAGTGTTTTAACGACATGAGAACCGTTCAAAACGGGAGAGTAACGAAGGAGATTGGAAAGGGACGAAAAAGGGAAAATGATGCCCAGGAACAAAATCACTCGAAATGAGCGTAGAGAATTACGGACTTCGATCACCCTCTATTGATACCCATCACATAAGTGTTAAAAGGAAACGAGAACCGTTGAAAATGGGAGTGTAACGAAGGAGATTGGGGAGGGACAAAAAAGGGAAAATGATGCCTAGGGACAAAATCGCTCGAAATGAGCAGAGAAAAGTACGGACTTCGATCACCCTCTATTGTTACACATCACATAAGTGTTACAAGGACACGACAACTGTTCCAAACGGATGATTAACGAAAGAGATTGGGAGGCTAAAAACAGTGATTTTGCCTTGGGAAAAATCGCTCGAAATGAGCGGGGAGAAGTACGGAATTAGACCACCCTCTATCGTTACCCATTACCTAAGTGTGACAAGGACACGAGAACCGTTCGAAACGGATGAGTAATGAAGGAGATTTGTAGGTCAGTAATACTAATTTCGATGTATAGGGAAAAAATCGCTCGAAATGAGTGGAGAGAAGTACAGACTTCGATCACCCTCTATTGTTACCCATTATATAAATTGTAAACGATATGAGAACC
Organism: Mentha longifolia; assembly: GCA_001642375.2. NCBI lineage: Eukaryota > Viridiplantae > Streptophyta > Magnoliopsida > Lamiales > Lamiaceae > Mentha > Mentha longifolia. The sequence continues at coordinate 24,659,592 of CM038111.1, read as the reverse complement.
GTTCGAAAATAGGAGAGTAACGAAGGAGATTGGGGTGGGACGAAACAGGGAAAATGATGCTTTGGGACAAAATCGCTCGAAATGAGGAGATAGAAGTATGGACTTCGACCATCCCCTGTTGTTTCCCATCACATAAGTGTTACAAGAACACGATAACTGTTCGAAACAGGTGAGTAACGAAGGAGATTAAGAGGCCAGAAATAGTGATTTCGATGCCTAAGGAAAAATCGCTTGAAATGACTGGAGAGAAGTACGGACTTCGACCACCTCTTATTGTTACCCATCACATAAATGTTACAAGGATACGAGAACCGTTTGAAACGGGTGAGTAACGAAGGAGATTGGGGAGGGACGAAATAGGGAAAATGATGCCTTGAAACAAAATCGCTCGAAATGAGCGAAGAGAAGTACAGACTTCGACCACCCCTTATTGTTTCCCATCACATAAGTGTTACAAGGACACGAGAACTGTTTAAAATGGGAAAGTAAAGAAGGAGATTGGGGAGGGATGAAACAGGGAAAATGATTCATTGGGACGAAATCGCTTGAAATGAATGGAGAGAAGAACAGACTGACCAACCCCAATTGTTACCCATTACATAAGTATTACAAGGAGACGAGAACCGAGTAACGAAGGAGATTGAGAGGCCAGAAATAGTAATTTCGATACATAGGGAAAAAATAGCTCGACATGAGTGGAGAGAAGTACGGACATCGACAACCCCCTATTGATACACATCACATCAGTGTCACAACGACTCGAGAACCGTTCGAAATGGATGAGTAACGAAGGAGATTGGGAGGCCAAAAACATTAATTTCAATGCATAGGGAAAAAATCGCTCGAAATGAGTGGAGAGACGTACGGAATTCGACCACCCCCTATTGTTAACCATTACCTAAGTGTTACAAGGACATGAGAACCGTTCGAAACGGATGTAACAAAGGAGATTGGGTGGTCAAAAACACTAATTTCGATGCATAGGGAAAAAATCGCTCGAAATGAGCAGTGAGAAGTACAAACTTCAATCACCCTCTATTGTTACACATCACATAATTGTTACAAGGACACGAGAACTGTTCTGAACGGATGAGTAACGAAATAGATTGGGAGGCTAAAAATAGTGATTTCGATGCGTAGGGAAAAATCGCTCGAAATGAGCAGAGAGAAGTACGGACTTCGACCACCCCCTATTGTTACCCATTACCTAAGTGTGACAAGGACATGAGAACCGTTCGAAACGGATGAGTAATGAAGGAGATTGGGAGGTCAGAAATACTAATTTCGATGCATAGGGAAAAAATTGCTCAAAATGAGCGGAGAGAAATACAGACTTCGATCACCCTCTATTGTTACACATCACATAATTATTACAAGGACACAAGAACTGTTCCAAACGGATAAGTTACGAAATAGATTGGGAGGCTAAAAATAGTGATTTCGATGCCTAGGGAAAAATCGCTCGAAATGAGCAGAGAGAAGTACGGACTTCGACCACCCCCTATTGTTACCCATTACCTAAGTGTGACAAGGACACGAGAACCGTTCGAAATGGGTGAGTAACGAAGGAGATAGGGAGGCCAGAAACAGTGATTTTGATACGTAGGGAAAATTACTCAAAATGAGCGGAGAGAAGTACGGACTTCAACCACCATCTATTGTTACCCATCACCTAAGTATTGCAAGGACATGATAACCGTTCAAAACGGGTGAGTAACGAAGGAGATTGTGGAGGGAAAAAACAGGGAAAATGATGCCTCAGGACAAAATCGCTCGAAATGAGCAGAGAGAAGTACGGACTTCGACCACCATCTATTGTTACCCATCACCTAAGTGTTGCAAGGACTCGATAACCGTTCAAAACGGGTGAGTAACGAAGGAGCGGAGGGACAAAATAGGAAAAATGATGGCTTGGGATAAAATCGCTCGAAATGAGCAGAGAGAAGTATGGACTTCGACCACCCATATGGTTACCCATTACCTAAGTGTTATAAGGACTCGAGAACCGTTCGAAACGGATGAGTAACGAAGGAGATTGGGAGGCCAAAAACACTAATTTCAATGCATAGGGACAAAATCGCTCGAAATTAGCGGAGAGACATACGGACTTCAACAACCCCCTATTGATACACATCACATAAGTGTTACAAGGACACGAGAACCGTTTTAAATGGATGAGTAACGAAGAAGATTGGGAGGCCAGAAACACTAATTTCGATGCATAGGGTTTAATCACTCGACATGAGCTGAAGAAGTACGGACTTTGACCACCCCCTATTGTTACCCATTACATAAGTGTTTTAACGACATGAGAACCGTTCAAAACGGGAGAGTAACGAAGGAGATTGGAAAGGGACGAAAAAGGGAAAATGATGCCCAGGAACAAAATCACTCGAAATGAGCGTAGAGAATTACGGACTTCGATCACCCTCTATTGATACCCATCACATAAGTGTTACAAGGAAACGAGAACCGTTGAAAATGGGAGTGTAACGAAGGAGATTGGGGGAGGGACAAAAAAGGGAAAATGATGCCTAGGGACAAAATCGCTCGAAATGAGCAGAGAAAAGTACGGACTTCGATCACCCTCTATTGTTACACATCACATAAGTGTTACAAGGACACGACAACTGTTCCAAACGGATGAGTAACGAAAGAGATTGGGAGGCTAAAAACAGTGATTTTGCCTTGGGAAAAATCGCTCGAAATGAGCGGGGAGAAGTACGGAATTAGACCACCCTCTATCGTTACCCATTACCTAAGTGTGACAAGGACACGAGAACCGTTCGAAACGGATGAGTAATGAAGGAGATTTGTAGGTCAGTAATACTAATTTCGATGTATAGGGAAAAAATCGCTCGAAATGAGTGGAGAGAAGTACAGACTTCGATCACCCTCTATTGTTACCCATTATATAAATTGTAAACGATATGAGAACCGTTCGAAAATAGGAGAGTAACGAAGGAGATTGGGGTGGGACGAAACAGGGAAAATGATGCTTTGGGACAAAATCGCTCGAAATGAGGAGATAGAAGTATGGACTTCGACCATCCCCTGTTGTTTCCCATCACATAAGTGTTACAAGAACACGATAACTGTTCGAAACAGGTGAGTAACGAAGGAGATTAAGAGGCCAGAAATAGTGATTTCGATGCCTAAGGAAAAATCGCTTGAAATGACTGGAGAGAAGTACGGACTTCGACCACCTCTTATTGTTACCCATCACATAAATGTTACAAGGATACGAGAACCGTTTGAAACGGGTGAGTAACGAAGGAGATTGGGGAGGGACGAAATAGGGAAAATGATGCCTTGAAACAAAATCGCTCGAAATGAGCGAAGAGAAGTACAGACTTCGACCACCCCTTATTGTTTCCCATCACATAAGTGTTACAAGGACACGAGAACTGTTTAAAATGGGAAAGTAAAGAAGGAGATTGGGGAGGGATGAAACAGGGAAAATGATTCATTGGGACGAAATCGCTTGAAATGAATGGAGAGAAGAACAGACTGACCAACCCCAATTGTTACCCATTACATAAGTATTACAAGGAGACGAGAACCGAGTAACGAAGGAGATTGAGAGGCCAGAAATAGTAATTTCGATACATAGGGAAAAAATAGCTCGACATGAGTGGAGAGAAGTACGGACATCGACAACCCCCTATTGATACACATCACATCAGTGTCACAACGACTCGAGAACCGTTCGAAATGGATGAGTAACGAAGGAGATTGGGAGGCCAAAAACATTAATTTCAATGCATAGGGAAAAAATCGCTCGAAATGAGTGGAGAGACGTACGGAATTCGACCACCCCCTATTGTTAACCATTACCTAAGTGTTACAAGGACATGAGAACCGTTCGAAACGGATGTAACAAAGGAGATTGGGTGGTCAAAAACACTAATTTCGATGCATAGGGAAAAAATCGCTCGAAATGAGCAGTGAGAAGTACAAACTTCAATCACCCTCTATTGTTACACATCACATAATTGTTACAAGGACACGAGAACTGTTCTGAACGGATGAGTAACGAAATAGATTGGGAGGCTAAAAATAGTGATTTCGATGCGTAGGGAAAAATCGCTCGAAATGAGCAGAGAGAAGTACGGACTTCGACCACCCCCTATTGTTACCCATTACCTAAGTGTGACAAGGACATGAGAACCGTTCGAAACGGATGAGTAATGAAGGAGATTGGGAGGTCAGAAATACTAATTTCGATGCATAGGGAAAAAATTGCTCAAATGAGCGGAGAGAAATACAGACTTCGATCACCCTCTATTGTTACACATCACATAATTATTACAAGGACACAAGAACTGTTCCAAACGGATAAGTTACGAAATAGATTGGGAGGCTAAAAATAGTGATTTCGATGCCTAGGGAAAAATCGCTCGAAATGAGCAGAGAGAAGTACGGACTTCGACCACCCCCTATTGTTACCCATTACCTAAGTGTGACAAGGACACGAGAACCGTTCGAAATGGGTGAGTAACGAAGGAGATAGGGAGGCCAGAAACAGTGATTTTGATACGTAGGGAAAATTACTCAAAATGAGCGGAGAGAAGTACGGACTTCAACCACCATCTATTGTTACCCATCACCTAAGTATTGCAAGGACATGATAACCGTTCAAAACGGGTGAGTAACGAAGGAGATTGTGGAGGGAAAAAACAGGGAAAATGATGCCTCAGGACAAAATCGCTCGAAATGAGCAGAGAGAAGTACGGACTTCGACCACCATCTATTGTTACCCATCACCTAAGTGTTGCAAGGACTCGATAACCGTTCAAAACGGGTGAGTAACGAAGGAGCGGAGGGACAAAATAGGAAAAATGATGGCTTGGGATAAAATCGCTCGAAATGAGCAGAGAGAAGTATGGACTTCGACCACCCATATGGTTACCCATTACCTAAGTGTTATAAGGACTCGAGAACCGTTCGAAACGGATGAGTAACGAAGGAGATTGGGAGGCCAAAAACACTAATTTCAATGCATAGGGACAAAATCGCTCGAAATTAGCGGAGAGACATACGGACTTCAACAAACCCCTATTGATACACGTCACATAAGTGTTACAAGGACACGAAAACCGTTTTAAATGGATGAGTAACGAAGAAGATTGGGAGGCCAGAAACACTAATTTCGATGCATAGGGTTTAATCACTCGACATGAGCTGAGAGAAGTACGGACTTTGACCACCCCCTATTGTTACCCATTACATAAGTGTTTTAACGACATGAGAACCGTTCAAAACGGGAGAGTAACGAAGGAGATAGAAAAGGGACGAAAAAGGGAAAATGATGCCCAGGAACAAAATCACTCGAAATGAGCGTAGAGAATTACGGACTTCGATCACCCTCTATTGATACCCATCACATAAGTGTTACAAGGAAACGAGAACCGTTGAAAATGGGAGTGTAACGAAGGAGATTGGGGAGGGACGAAAAAGGGAAAATGATGCCTAGGGACGAAATCGCTCGAAATGAATGGAGAGAAGAACAGACTGACCAACCCCTATTGTTACCCATTACATAAGTATTACAAGGACACGAGAACCGAGTAACGAAGGAGATTGAGAGGCCAGAAACAGTAATTTCGATACATAGGGAAAAAATAGCTCGACATGAGCGGAGAGAAGTCCCCCTAACATCTCCTTCCTTACTCATCGGCTTTGAATGATTCTTCAGTCGTTGTAACACTTATGAGATATGAAGAATAGGGGGTGGTCCAAGTCCGAAGTTCTCTCAGTCGATTCGTACGATTTTTTCCTTAGGCATCTTTTTCCTTTTTTTGTCCCCCTCACATCTCTTTCGTTACTCACTGGTTTCACATGTTTCTCGAGTAGTCATAATGCTGATGAGATATAGAAGAATAGGGGGTGGTCGAAGTCCGAAGTTCTCTCAGTCGATTCGTATGATTTTTTCCCTAGGCATCGTTTTCCTTGTTTCGTCCCCCCTGACATCTCCTTCCTTACTCATCGCTTTCGGCCGATTCTTGAGTGATTGTAACACTTATGAGACATAGAAGAATAGGGGGTGGTTGAAGTCCGAAGTTCTCTCAGTCGATTCGTACGATTTTTTCCCTAGGCATCGTTTTCCTTTTTTTGTCCCCCTCACATCTCTTTCGTTTCTCATTGGTTTCGCACGATTCTTGAGTAGTCGTAACACTTATGACATATAGAAGAATAGGGGGTGGTCTAAGTCCGGAGTTCTCTCAGTCGATTCGTATGATTTTTTCCCTAGGCATCGTTTTCCTTGTTTCGTCCCCCCTGACATCTCCTTCCTTACTCATCGGTTTCGGCCGATTCTTGAGTAATTGTAACACTTATGAGACACAGAAGGATAGGGGGTGGTTGATGCGATCACAATACGCGGAAGCTAAGAATCGAACAACGTCAGACACGAAAGATTCAATCCAAATATAACTATGAACAATCGAATGGAAATTCCCTGAATTTCTACCCACAATTTCACTGAATAGGCGTCGACAGAAACCTAAGCAATTCAATTCCGATTAAGCTCAAATTTTAACACGAGTTACAACTTAGGGTTATGAAGAACATATCCAAAATTCAGCGAAAACGCACAAGTAGTTTTCGATTTGGCACGGTGGTGATTTTCAGGACAGTTTTAGCGTTTAAAAAACGGATCTAAAATTAACCTAAGGATTTTCTGGGATCGAAGGGTTATGGGAACGAAGGGAATGGATATTGATGATATATGAACGATGATGAATGGCTGGAAATGAAAAGAACACGAATTGCAGAATTCAAACGGAAACAAATTGTGAATCTTACCCGAAACGAACCCCGGATTTACGTGAATCCGAAACGCGTTTATGGAGCAATCTTTGTGGCTCGACTAACCCGGATACTACGAGATATCACGAACGAGTCGATGAATTCAAGTTTGAAATCGCCAACAATCAAACTCTACCAAGAACCTATAGGATCGTGAACCGAAGCACGAAATATGAGACAAAACGATCAACTAGATTTCTGATTCAATATTGTCTGTTTCAAAGTATGAATGAAAATTAACATAAATACTAATCTAATTCCTAAGCTAGGTAGGTTTTCAAAATTAGCAAGGCTTGGGCTTGATAATTTCGGACTCCTTAATTAAATATAACTGGGCCAATTAATTACCTAAACATGTTGTGATAATTGGACTAAACTAAATTAAAAAAATAAATACAAAGTTTTTAAGCCCAAATAAAATATAAAACATGAGCAACTAAATAAATTCATCAGTGCTGGACCCGGGCTCATCAGTGGTCGAAGTCTGAAGTACTGTCAGTCGATTCGTACGATTTTTTCCCTAGACATCTTTTTCCTTTCTTTGTCACCCTCACATCACCTCCCTTACTCATCGGTTTCGCACGATTCTTGAGTCGTTGTAACACTTATGAGACATAGAAGAAGAGGTGGTGGTCGAAGTCCGAAGTACTGTCAGTCGATTCGTATGATTTTTTCCCTACGCATCATTTTCCTTGTTTCGTCCCCCTGACATCTCCTTCCTTACTCATCGGTTTCAAACGATTCTTCAGTCATTGTAACACTTATGAGATATGAAGAATAGGGGGTGGTCCAAGTCCGAAGTTCTCTCACTCGATTAGTACGATTTTTTCCCTAAGCATCTTTTTCCTTTTTTGTCCACCTCACATCTCCTGCGTTACTCATTGGTTTCGCACGATTCTTGTGTAGTAGTAACACTTATGAGATATAGAAGAATAGGGGGTGGTCGAAGTCCGAAGTACTGTCATTTGATTCGTACGATTTTTTCCCTAGGCATCTTTTTCCTTTCTTTGTCCCCCTCACATCACCTTCCTCACTCATCGGTTTCGCACGATTCTTGAGTCGTTGTAACACTTATGAGACATAGAAGAAGAGGGGGTGGTCGAAGTCCGAAGTACTGTCAGTCGATTTGTACGATTTTTTCCCTATACATCGTTTTCCTTGTTTCGTCCCCCTAACATCTCCTTCCTTACTCATCGGCTTTCAATGATTCTTCAGTCGTTGTAACACTTATGAGATATGAAGAATAGGGGGTGGTCCAAGTCCGAAGTTCTCTCAGTCGATTCGTACGATTTTTTCCCTAGGCATCTTTTTCCTTTTTTTGTCCCCCTCACATCTCCTGCGTTACTCATTGGTTTTGCACGATTCTTGAGTAGTCGTAACACTTAAGAGATATAGAAGAATAGGGGGTCGTCGAAGTCCGGAGTTCTCTCAGTCGATTTGTATGATTTTATCCCTAGGCATCGTTTTCCTAGTTTTGTCCCCCCTGACATCTCCTTCCTTACTCATCGCTTTTGGCCGATTCTTGAGTGATTGTAACACTTATGAGACATAGAAGAATAGGGGGTGGTCGAAGTACGAAGTTCTCTCAGTCGATTCGTACGATTTTTTCCCTAGGTATCTTTTTCCTTTCTTTGTCCCCCTCACATCACCTTCCTCACTCATCGGTTTCGCACGATTCTTGAGTCGTTGTAACACTTATGAGACATAGAAGAAGAGGGGGTGGTCGAAGTCCGAAGTACTGTCAGTCGATTTGTACGATTTTTTCCCTATACATTGTTTTCCTTGTTTCGTCCCCCTAACATCTCCTTCCTTACTCATCGGCTTTCAATGATTCTTCAGTCGTTGTAACACTTATGAGATATGAAGAATAGGGGGTGGTCCAAGTCCGAAGTTCTCTCAGTCGATTCGTACGATTTTTTCCCTAGGCATCTTTTTCCTTTTTTTGTCCCCCTCACATCTCCTGCGTTACTCATTGGTTTTGCACGATTCTTGAGTAGTCGTAACACTTATGAGATATAGAAGAATAGGGGGTGGTCGAAGTCCGGAGTTCTCTCAGTCGATTCGTATGATTTTTTCCCTAGGCATCGTTTTCCTAGTTTCGTCCCCCCTGACATCTCCTTCCTTACTCATCGCTTTCGGCCGATTCTTGAGTGATTGTAACACTTATGAGACATAGAAGAATAGGGGGTGGTCGAAGTACGAAGTTCTCTCAGTCGATTCGTACGATTTTTTCCCTAGGCATCTTTTTCCTTTTTTTGTCCCATCACATGTCTTTCGTTACTCACTGGTTTCACACGTTTCTTGAGTAGTCATAACGCTTATGAGATATAGAAGAATAGGGGGTGGTCGAAGTCCGGAGTTCTCTCAGTCGATTCGTATGATTTTTTTCCTAGGCATCTTTTTCCTTGTTTCGTCCCCCCTGACATCTCCTTCCTTACTCATGGGTTTCGGCTGATTCTTGAGTGATTGTAACACCTATGAGACATAGAAGAATAGGGGGTGGTCGAAGTACGAAGTACTGTCAGTCGATTCGTACGATTTTTTCCCTAGGCATCTTTTTCCTTTTTTTGTCCCCCTCACATCTCCTCCCTTCCTCATCGGTTTCGCACGATTCTTGAGTCATGGTAACACTTATGAGATATAGAAGAATAGGGGGTGGTCGAAGTCCGAAGTACTGTCAGTCGATTTGTACGATTTTTTCCCAATAAATCGTTTTCCTTGTTTCCTCCCCCTAACATCTCCTTCCTTACTCATCGGCTTTGAATGATTCTTCAGTCGTTGTAGAACTTATGAGATATGAAGAATAGGGGGTGGTCCAATTCAGAAGTTCTCTCAGTCGATTCGTACGATTTTTTCCCTAGGCATCATTTTCCTTTTTTTGTCCCCCTCACATTTCTTTCGTTACTCATTGGTTTCAAACGTTTCTTGAGTAGTCATAACGCTTATGAGATATAGAAGAATAGGGGGTGGTCGAAGTACGGAGTTCTCTCAGTCGATTCGTATGATTTTTTCCCTAGGCATCGTTTTCCTTGTTTCGTCCCCCCTGACATCTCCTTCCTTACTCATCGGTTTTGGCCGATTCTTGAGTGATTGTAACACTTATGAGACATAGAAGAAGAGGGGGTGGTCGAAGTCCGAAGTACTGTCAGTCGATTTGTACGATTTTTTCCCTAGGCATCATTTTCCTTTTTTTGTCCCCCTCACATTTCTTTCGTTACTCATTAGTTTCGCACGATTCTTGAGTAGTCGTAACACTTATGACATATAGAAGAATAGGGGGTGGTCTAAGTCCGGAGTTCTCTCAGTCGATTCGTATGATTTTTTCCCTAGGCATCGTTTTCCTTGTTTCGTCCCCCTGACATCTCCTTCCTTACTCATCGGCTTTGAATGATTCTTCAGTCGTTGTAACACTTATGAGATATGAAGAATAGGGGGTGGTCCAAGTCAGAAGTTCTCTCAGTCGATTCGTACGATTTTTTCCCTAGGCATATATTTCCTTTTTTTGTCCCCCTCACATCTCTTTCGTTACTCATTGGTTTCCCACGTTTCTTGAGTAGTCGTAACACTTATGAGATGTAGAAGAATAGGGGGTGGTCGAAGTCCGGAGTTCTCTCAGTCGATTCGTATGATTTTTTCTCTAGTCATCGTTTTCCTTGTTTCGTCCCCCCTGACATCTCCTTCCTTACTCATCGGTTTCGGCCGATTCTTGAGTGATTGTAACACTTATGAGACATAGAAGAATAGGGGGTGGTCAAAGTCTGAAGTTCTCTCAGTCGATTTGTACGATTTTTTCCCTAGGCATCTTTTTCCTTTCTTTGTCTGCCTCACATCACCGTCCTTACTCATCGGTTTCGCACGATTCTTGAGTCGTTATAACACTTATGAGACATAGAAGAAGAGGGGGTGGTCGAAGTCCGAAGTACTGTCAGTCGATTCGTACGATTTTTTCCGTACGCATCATTTTCCTTGTTTCGTCCGCCTGACATCTCCTTCCTTACTCATCGGTTTCAAACGATTGTTCAGTCATTGTAACACTGATGAGATATAGAAAAGTAGGGGATGGTCCAAGTCCAAAGTTCTCTCACTCGATTAGTATGATTTTTTCCCTAAGCATCTTTTTCCTTTTTTTGTCCACTTCACATCTCCTGCGTTACTCATTGGTTTCGCATGATTTTTGAGTAGTCGTAACACTTATGAGATATAGAAGAATAGGGGGTGGTTGAAGTCCAGAGTTCTCTCAGTCGATTCGTATGATTTTTTCCTTAGGCATTGTTGTCCTTGTTTCGTCCCCCCTGACATCTCCTTCCTTACTCATCGGTTTCGGCCGATTCTTGAGTGATTGTAACACTTATGAGACATAGAAGAATAGGGGGTGGTCGAAGTACGAAGTACTGTCAGTCGATTCGTACGATTTTTTCCCTAGGCATCTTTTTCCTTTTTTTGTCCCCCTCACATCTCCCCCCTTACTCATCGGTTTCGCACGATTCTTGAGTCGTTGTAACACTTATGAGATATAGAAGAATAGGGGGTGGTCGAAGTCCGAAGTACTGTCAGTCGATTTGTACGATTTTTTCCCTATACATCGTTTTCCTTGTTTCTTCCCCCTAACATCTCCTTCCTTACTCATCGGCTTTGAATGATTCTTCAGTCGTTGTAACACTTATGAGATATGAAGAATAGGGGGTGGTCCAAGTCCGAAGTTCTCTCAGTCGATTCGTACGATTTTTTCCCTAGGCATCTTTTTCCTTTTTTTGTCCCCCTCACATCTCTTTCGTTACTCATTGGTTTCCCACGTTTCTTGAGTAGTCGTAACGCTTATGAGATGTAGAAGAATAGGGGCTGGTCGATGTCCGGAGTTCTCTCAGTCGATTCGTATGATTTTTTCTCTAGGCATCGTTTTCCTTGTTTCGTCCCCCCTGACATCTCCTTCCTTACTCATCGGTTTTGGCCGATTCTTGAGTGATTGTAACACTTATGAGACATAGAAGAATAGGGGTGGTCGAAGTCTGAAGTTCTCTCAGTCGATTTGTACGATTTTTTCCCTAGGCATCTTTTTCCTTTCTTTGTCCGCCTCACATCACCGTCCTTACTCATCAGTTTCGCACGATTCTTGAGTCGTTGTAACACTTATGAGACATAGAAGAAGAGGGGGTGGTCGATGTCCGAAGTACTGTCAGTCGATTCGTACGATTTTTTCCGTACGCATCATTTTCCTTGTTTCGTCCGCCTGACATCTCCTTCCTTACTCATCGGTTTCAAACGATTGTTCAGTCATTGTAACACTGATGAGATATAGAAAAATAGGGGATGGTCCAAGTCCAAAGTTCTCTCACTCGATTAGTACGATTTTTTCCCTAAGCATCTTTTTCCTTTTTTTGTCCACTTCACATCTCCTGCGTTACTCATTGGTTTCGCACGATTCTTGAGTAGTCGTAACACTTATGAGATATAGAAGAATAGGGGGTGGTTGAAGTCCAGAGTTCTCTCAGTCGATTCGTATGATTTTTTCCTTAGGCATCGTTGTCCTTGTTTCGTCCCCCCTGACATCTCCTTCCTTACTCATCGGTTTCGGCCGATTCTTGAGTGATTGTAACACTTATGAGACATAGAAGAATAGGGGGTGGTCGAAGTACGAAGTACTGTCAGTCGATTCGTACGATTTTTTCCCTAGGCATCTTTTTCCTTTTTTTGTCCCCCTCACATCTCCCCCTTACTCATCGGTTTCGCACGATTCTTGAGTCGTTGTAACACTTATGAGATATAGAAGAATAGGGGGTGGTCGAAGTCCGAAGTACTGTCAGTCGATTTGTACGATTTTTTCCCTATACATCGTTTTCCTTGTTTCCTCCCCCTAACATCTCCTTCCTTACTCATCGGCTTTGAATGATTCGTCAGTCGTTGTAACACTTATGAGATATGAAGAATAGGGGGTGGTCCAAGTCCGAAGTTCTCTCAGTCGATTCGTACGATTTTTTCCCTAGGCATCTTTTTCCTTTTTTTGTCCCCCTCACATCTCTTTCGTTACTCATTGGTTTCCCACGTTTCTTGAGTAGTCGTAACGCTTATGAGATGTAGAAGAATAGGGGCTGGTCGATGTCCGGAGTTCTCTCAGTCGATTCGTATGATTTTTTCTCTAGGCATCGTTTTCCTTGTTTCGTCCCCCCTGACATCTCCTTCCTTACTCATCGGTTTTGGCCGATTCTTGAGTGATTGTAACACTTATGAGACATAGAAGAATAGGGGTGGTCGAAGTCTAAGTTCTCTCAGTCGATTTGTACGATTTTTTCCCTAGGCATCTTTTTCCTTTCTTTGTCCGCCTCACATCACCGTCCTTACTCATCAGTTTCGCACGATTCTTGAGTCGTTGTAACACTTATGAGACATAGAAGAAGAGGGGGTGGTCGATGTCCGAAGTACTGTCAGTCGATTCGTACGATTTTTTCCGTACGCATCATTTTCCTTGTTTCGTCCGCCTGACATCTCCTTCCTTACTCATCGGTTTCAAACGATTGTTCAGTCATTGTAACACTGATGAGATATAGAAAAGTAGGGGATGGTCCAAGTCCAAAGTTCTCTCACTCGATTAGTACGATTTTTTCCCTAAGCATCTTTTTCCTTTTTTTGTCCACTTCACATCTCCTGCGTTACTCATTGGTTTCGCACGATTTTTGAGTAGTCGTAACACTTATGAGATATAGAAGAATAGGGGGTGGTTGAAGTCCAGAGTTCTCTCAGTCGATTCGTATGATTTTTCCTTAGGCATCGTTGTCCTTGTTTCGTCCCCCCTGACATCTCCTTCCTTACTCATCGGTTTCGGCCGATTCTTGAGTGATTGTAACACTTATGAGACATAGAAGAATAGGGGGTGGTCGAAGTACGAAGTACTGTCAGTCGATTCGTACGATTTTTTCCCTAGGCATCTTTTTCCTTTTTTTGTCCCCCTCACATCTCCCCCCTTACTCATCGGTTTCGCACGATTCTTGAGTCGTTGTAACACTTATGAGATATAGAAGAATAGGGGGTGGTCGAAGTCCGAAGTACTGTCAGTCGATTTGTACGATTTTTTCCCTATACATCGTTTTCCTTGTTTCGTCCCCCTAACATCTCCTTCCTTACTCATCGGCTTTGAATGATTCTTCAGTCGTTGTAACACTTATGAGATATGAAGAATAGGGGGTGGTCCAAGTCCGAAGTTCTCTCAGTCGATTCGTACGATTTTTTCCCTAGGCATCTTTTTCCTTTTTTTGTCCCCCTCACATCTCTTTCGTTACTCATTGGTTTCCCACGTTTCTTGAGTAGTCGTAACGCTTATGAGATGTAGAAGAATAGGGGCTGGTCGATGTCCGGAGTTCTCTCAGTCGATTCGTATGATTTTTTCTCTAGGCATCGTTTTCCTTGTTTCGTCCCCCCTGACATCTCCTTCCTTACTCATCGGTTTCGGCCGATTCTTGAGTGATTGTAACACTTATGAGACATAGAAGAATAGGGGGGGTCGAAGTCTGAAGTTCTCTCAGTCGATTTGTACGATTTTTTCCCTAGGCATCTTTTTTCCTTTCTTTGTCCGCCTCACATCACCGTCCTTACTCATCGGTTTCGCACGATTCTTGAGTCGTTGTAACACTTATGAGACATAGAAGAAGAGGGGGTGGTCGAAGTCCGAAGTACTGTCAGTCGATTCGTACGATTTTTTCCGTACGCATCATTTTTCCTTGTTTCGTCCGCCTGACATCTCCTTCCTTACTCATCGGTTTCAAACGATTGTTCAGTCATTGTAACACTGATGAGATATAGAAAAGTAGGGGATGGTCCAAGTCCAAAGTTCTCTCACTCGATTAGTACGATTTTTTCCCTAAGCATCTTTTTCCTTTTTTTGTCCACTTCACATCTCCTGCGTTACTCATTGGTTTCGCACGATTCTTGAGTAGTCGTAACACTTATGAGATATAGAAGAATAGGGGGTGGTTGAAGTCCAGAGTTCTCTCAGTCGATTCGTATGATTTTTTCCTTAGGCATCGTTGTCCTTGTTTCGTCCCCCCTGACATCTCCTTCCTTACTCATCGGTTTCGGCCGATTCTTGAGTGATTGTAACACTTATGAGACAGAAGAATAGGGGGTGGTCGAAGTACGAAGTACTGTCAGTCGATTTGTACGATTTTTTCCCTAGGCATCTTTTTCCTTTTTTTGTCCCCCTCACATCTCCCCCCTTACTCATCGGTTTCGCACGATTCTTGAGTCGTTGTAACACTTATGAGATATAGAAGAATAGGGGGTGGTCGAAGTCCGAAGTACTGTCAGTCGATTTGTACGATTTTTTCCCTATACATCGTTTTCTTTGTTTCGTCCCCCTAACATCTCCTTCCTTACTCATCGGCTTTGAATGATTCTTCAGTCGTTGTAACACTTATGAGATATGAAGAATAGGGGGTGGTCCAAGTCCGAAGTTCTCTCAGTCGATTCGTACGATTTTTTCCCTAGGCATCTTTTTCCTTTTTTTGTCCCCCTCACATCTCTTTCGTTACTCATTGGTTTCCCACGTTTCTTGAGTAGTCGTAACGCTTATGAGATGTAGAAGAATAGGGGCTGGTCGATGTCCGGAGTTCCCTCAGTCGATTCGTATGATTTTTTCTCTAGGCATCGTTTTCCTTGTTTCGTCCCCCCTGACATCTCCTTCCTTACTCATCGGTTTTGGCCGATTCTTGAGTGATTGTAACACTTATGAGACATAGAAGAATAGGGGTGGTCGAAGTCTGAAGTTCTCTCAGTCGATTTGTACGATTTTTTCCCTAGGCATCTTTTTCCTTTCTTTGTCCGCCTCACATCACCGTCCTTACTCATCAGTTTCGCACGATTCTTGAGTCGTTGTAACACTTATGAGACATAGAAGAAGAGGGGGTGGTCGATGTCCGAAGTACTGTCAGTCGATTCGTACGATTTTTTCCGTACGCATCATTTTCCTTGTTTCGTCCGCCTGACATCTCCTTCCTTACTCATCGGTTTCAAACGATTGTTCAGTCATTGTAACACTGATGAGATATAGAAAAATAGGGGATGGTCCAAGTCCAAAGTTCTCTCACTCGATTAGTACGATTTTTTCCCTAAGCATCTTTTTCCTTTTTTTGTCCACTTCACATCTCCTGCGTTACTCATTGGTTTCGCACGATTCTTGAGTAGTCGTAACACTTATGAGATATAGAAGAATAGGGGGTGGTTGAAGTCCAGAGTTCTCTCAGTCGATTCGTATGAATTTTTCCTTAGGCATCGTTATCCTTGTTTCGTCCCCCCTGACATCTCCTTCCTTACTCATCGGTTTCGGCCGATTCTTGAGTGATTGTAACACTTATGAGACATAGAAGAATAGGGGGTGGTCGAAGTACGAAGTACTGTCAGTCGATTCGTACGATTTTTTCCCTAGGCATCTTTTTCCTTTTTTTGTCCCCCTCACATCTCCCCCCTTACTCATCGGTTTCTTACGATTCTTGAGTCGTTGTAACACTTATGAGATATAGAAGAATAGGGGGTGGTCGAAGTCCGAAGTACTGTCAGTCGATTTGTACGATTTTTTCCCTATACATCGTTTTCCTTGTTTCGTCCCCCTAACATCTCCTTCCTTACTCATCGGCTTTGAATGATTCGTCAGTCGTTGTAACACTCATGAGATATGAAGAATAGGGGGTGGTCCAAGTCCGAAGTTCTCTCAGTCGATTCGTACGATTTTTTCCCTAGGCATCTTTTTCCTTTTTTTGTCCCCCTCACATCTCTTTCGTTACTCATTGGTTTCCCACGTTTCTTGAGTAGTCGTAACGCTTATGAGATGTAGAAGAATAGGGGGTGGTCGAAGTCCGGAGTTCTCTCAGTCGATTCGTATGATTTTTTCTCTAGGCATCATTTTTCTTGTTTCGTCCCCCCTGACATCTCCTTCCTTACTCATCGGTTTCGGCCGATTCTTGAGTGATTGTAACACTTATGAGACATAGAAGAATAGGGGGGGGTCGAAGTCTGAAGTTCTCTCAGTCGATTTGTACGATTTTTTCCCTAGGCATTTTTTTCCTTTCTTTGTCTGCCTCACATCACCGTCCTTACTCATCGGTTTTGCACGATTCTTGAGTCGTTGTAACACTTATGAGACATAGAAGAAGAGGGGGTGGTCGAAGTCCGAAGTACTGTCAGTCGATTCGTACGATTTTTTCCGTACGCATCATTTTTCCTTGTTTCGTCCGCCTGACATCTCCTTCCCTACTCATCGGTTTCAAACGATTGTTCAGTCATTGTAACACTGATGAGATATAGAAAAGTAGGGGATGGTCCAAGTCCAAAGTTCTCTCACTCGATTAGTACGATTTTTTCCCTAAGCATCTTTTTCCTTTTTTTGTCCACTTCACATCTCCTGCGTTACTCATTGGTTTCGCACGATTTTTGAGTAGTCGTAACACTTATGAGATATAGAAGAATAGGGGGTGGTTGAAGTCCAGAGTTCTCTCAGTCGATTCGTATGATTTTTTCCTTAGGCATCGTTGTCCTTGTTTCGTCCCCCCTGACATCTCCTTCCTTCCTCATCGGTTTCGGCCGATTCTTGAGTGATTGTAACACTTATGAGACATAGAAGAATAGGGGGTGGTCGAAGTACGAAGTACTGTCAGTCGATTCGTACGATTTTTTCCCTAGGCATCTTTTTCCTTTTTTTGTCCCCCTCACATCTCACCCCTTACTCATCGGTTTCGCACGATTCTTGAGTCGTTGTGACACTTATGAGATATAGAAGAATAGGGGGTGGTCGAAGTCCGAAGTACTGTCAGTCGATTTGTACGATTTTTTCCCTATACATCGTTTTCCTTGTTTCGTCCCCCTAACATCTCCTTCCTTACTCATCGGCTTTGAATGATTCTTCAGTCGTTGTAACACTTATGAGATATGAAGAATAGGGGGTGGTCCAAGTCCGAAGTTCTCTCAGTCGATTCGTACGATTTTTTCCCTAGGCATCTTTTTTTTCTTTTTTTGTCCCCCTCACATCTCTTTCGTTACTCATTGGTTTCCCACGTTTCTTGAGTAGTCGTAACGCTTATGAGATGTAGAAGAATAGGGGCTGGTCGATGTCCGGAGTTCCCTCAGTCGATTCGTATGATTTTTTCTCTAGGCATCGTTTTCCTTGTTTCGTCCCCCCTGACATCTCCTTCCTTACTCATCGGTTTTGGCCGATTCTTGAGTGATTGTAACACTTATGAGACATAGAAGAATAGGGGTGGTCGAAGTCTGAAGTTCTCTCAGTCGATTTGTACGATTTTTTCCCTAGGCATCTTTTTCCTTTCTTTGTCCGCCTCACATCACCGTCCTTACTCATCGGTTTCGCACGATTCTTGAGTCGTTGTAACACTTATGAGACATAGAAGAAGAGGGGGTGGTCGATGTCCGAAGTACTGTCAGTCGATTCGTACGATTTTTTCCGTACGCATCATTTTCCTTGTTTCGTCCGCCTGACATCTCCTTCCTTACTCATCGGTTTCAAACGATTGTTCAGTCATTGTAACACTGATGAGATATAGAAAAATAGGGGATGGTCCAAGTCCAAAGTTCTCTCACTCGATTAGTACGATTTTTTCCCTAAGCATCTTTTTCCTTTTTTGTCCACTTCACATCTCCTGCGTTACTCATTGGTTTCGCACGATTCTTGAGTAGTCGTAACACTTATGAGATATAGAAGAATAGGGGGTGGTTGAAGTCCAGAGTTCTCTCAGTCGATTCGTATGAATTTTTCCTTAGGCATCGTTATCCTTGTTTCGTCCCCCCTGACATCTCCTTCCTTACTCATAGGTTTCGGCCGATTCTTGAGTGATTGTAACACTTATGAGACATAGAAGAATAGGGGGTGGTCGAAGTACGAAGTACTGTCAGTCGATTCGTACGATTTTTTCCCTAGGCATCTTTTTCCTTTTTTTGTCCCCCTCACATCTCCCCCCTTACTCATCGGTTTCTTACGATTCTTGAGTCGTTGTAACACTTATGAGATATAGAAGAATAGGGGTGGTCGAAGTCCGAAGTACTGTCAGTCGATTTGTACGATTTTTCCCTATACATCGTTTTCCTTGTTTCCTCCCCCTCACATCTCCCCCCTTACTCATCGGTTTCTTACGATTCTTGAGTCGTTGTAACACTTATGAGATATAGAAGAATAGGGGGTGGTCGAAGTCCGAAGTACTGTCAGTCGATTTGTACGATTTTTTCCCTATACATCGTTTTCCTTGTTTCCTCCCCCTAACATCTCCTTCCTTACTCATCGGCTTTGAATGATTCGTCAGTCGTTGTAACACTCATGAGATATGAAGAATAGGGGGTGGTCCAAGTCCGAAGTTCTCTCAGTCGATTCGTACGATTTTTTCCCTAGGCATCTTTTTCCTTTTTTGTCCCCCTCACATCTCTTTCGTTACTCATTGGTTTCCCACGTTTCTTGAGTAGTCGTAACGCTTATGAGATGTAGAAGAATAGGGGGTGGTCGAAGTCCGGAGTTCTCTCAGTCGATTCGTATGATTTTTTCTCTAGGCATCATTTTTCTTGTTTCGTCCCCCCTGACATCTCCTTCCTTACTCATCGGTTTCGGCCGATTCTTGAGTGATTGTAACACTTATGAGACATAGAAGAATAGGGGGGGGTCGAAGTCTGAAGTTCTCTCAGTCGATTTGTACGATTTTTTCCCTAGGCATTTTTTTCCTTTCTTTGTCCGCCTCACATCACCGTCCTTACTCATCGGTTTCGCACGATTCTTGAGTCGTTGTAACACTTATGAGACATAGAAGAAGAGGGGGTGGTCGAAGTCCGAAGTACTGTCAGTCGATTCGTACGATTTTTTCCGTACGCATCATTTTTCCTTGTTTCGTCCGCCTGACATCTCCTTCCTTACTCATCGGTTTCAAACGATTGTTCAGTCATTGTAACACTGATGAGATATAGAAAAGTAGGGGATGGTCCAAGTCCAAAGTTCTCTCACTCGATTAGTACGATTTTTTCCCTAAGCATCTTTTTCCTTTTTTTGTCCACTTCACATCTCCTGCGTTACTCATTGGTTCGCACGATTTTTGAGTAGTCGTAACACTTATGAGATATAGAAGAATAGGGGGTGGTTGAAGTCCAGAGTTCTCTCAGTCGATTCGTATGATTTTTCCTTAGGCATCGTTGTCCTTGTTTCGTCCCCCCTGACATCTCCTTCCTTCCTCATCGGTTTCGGCCGATTCTTGAGTGATTGTAACACTTATGAGACATAGAAGAATAGGGGGTGGTCGAAGTACGAAGTACTGTCAGTCGATTCGTACGATTTTTTTCCCTAGGCATCTTTTTCCTTTTTTGTCCCCCTCACATCTCACCCCTTACTCATCGGTTTCGCACGATTCTTGAGTCGTTGTGACACTTATGAGATATAGAAGAATAGGGGGTGGTCGAAGTCCGAAGTACTGTCAGTCGATTTGTACGATTTTTTTCCCTATACATCGTTTTCCTTGTTTCGTCCCCCTAACATCTCCTTCCTTACTCATCGGCTTTGAATGATTCTTCAGTCGTTGTAACACTTATGAGATGTGAAGAATAGGGGGTGGTCCAAGTCCGAAGTTCTCTCAGTCGATTCGTACGATTTTTTCCCTAGGCATCTTTTTTTCTTTTTTTGTCCCCCTCACATCTCTTTTCGTTACTCATTGGTTTCCCACGTTTCTTGAGTAGTCGTAACGCTTATGAGATGTAGAAGAATAGGGGCTGGTCGATGTCCGGAGTTCCCTCAGTCGATTCGTATGATTTTTTCTCTAGGCATCGTTTTCCTTGTTTCGTCCCCCCTGACAT